>PVKE010012721.1:0-37794 GCA_004027555.1 Craseonycteris thonglongyai
TTTAACTACTGAAGACGAGTATACACGTGGCCCAGTGCCTTTCCTGGGGGCCTGTGGGCGTGTATAAACACGCTGACTCAGTTCCGGCGACGTTTGTAAATGTGATGTGGCCTGCATGGTGCTTGTTGCATCAAATGGCCCGTGTTTTAACTGAGTTTGACACCCCTGTCATAGAACCATCCCTCCGCCCTTCAAAAGAATAGTCTGTTACGTACAGAAGGTTATTATTTAATACTATTTAACAGGAACTGATGTGACAGGACTTTGTCTTATAAAAGAAATTGAACTAAAAAATAAAATTAGAAAAGCAGGCTTAATTTTATTTCTAGAGAATGGGAAGGACTAGAGAAGAGCCCTACTAAGGAAGAGGGGAGCTCTTTTCAGAAAGGTTGAATTTTTAATGTCTAAGGCAACATCCCTTGAACCATACCTCATTGCTGACCCTCATCTCTTGCTCTTCCCCACACACCTCACGAGGCCAGTCATGGCAACCCTCTCACCATTCACCTTAGGTCCAGGAGCCACCAATCCTTTTATTTCTTCCATCTATTTTCCACCATCAGCCAGATTCTGCTATTCTCCTGCGTCAAACCTTTCAGTGGCTTTCCATTCGAACTAAATCCCTTGAAAATCCTTACAGGGCTCTATGTGGTCTGGCCTCCCTCTCCTCTTAACCTCATTGCAGGCCTCTGCACTCCTGTGCATACTCTATCCTCGGTTCAGTCCCCAACTCATCGACGTACCCTTCCCTGCCTTGGAACCCATCCACACAGGCCCTACGGCTCCTACCCCACTCTTCATCTGCCACCAAGCATCTGACCTCTTACTCATCCTTCCGGTCACTCTCATGGAGACTCTATAAAACATCAGGTCTCCCGTTATTCTAAGAACTCACAACACCATCCACAATTTTTAAATATATATTAGTGTCTGGATATAAGCACCAAAGGCAAGAAGAGCCATGTGTATTTGCCTCCCTGGAGCCTGGCACATGATAGAGGCTCTACATAAATAGTAATGCAGCCTCTCGCGGTGGAGGCAGCTTTCTGTAGTAATTGCATTGATCTTGTTTCCAACACCAATTCATATGAACTTTTCCAGATTTAACACCAGGACAGAAGGAAGCATCAGAAGTGCTTCTCAGACAACTTCCTTCTTGGAAGCACCCATCTGCCTTGCCTTGGCCATGGATATTCCCAGTTTTCTCCTACTAGGAAACGATCTGATAGAAATCCACCCAAGAAGGCACAGTTTCCACAATATCCCTGTCCTCAGCAGCAGAGTCCAGGACAGGGGGTGCTACTGAACAGGGAGGGTGGGGCTCGAGAGAATCAGGAACCCTAGGCTGGACCCCAGCTGTGCCCTCAAGGTGTGAGGGTCATGGTCTTCCCAGCCTCATCAGCAAACTGAGGGGCCAGAAGGGACCTTACCCTGCTCTTTCCAGCTCCAAAACTCCAAGATTCCCAAGGGCAAAGCCTGGCTGAAAACCACCACCACTGATATGCTGAGGGAAACAAGTCAGTCCCTGCCTGTGCCCTGCCTTTGCCAACGCTGACAAAGGAGCATACATTGTTATTAGCATTCCCAGGCAGATGTGCTCATTAATATTATAGCCTATTATATTTTCCAGCATTTTCTTTTTTTTGTCAGGTGGTCTTAGATTTTCTTTTCATCAAACTTACAGTGTAGGATTTCCAGGGGAATGGGAAAAGGTGTTTCAGGACAATCCCAGTGTTCGCCTTACCCACGTCTGCTCTCTTCCAGGCTGTGTCCTAACTCAATATCAGATTTGGGATAGGTCCTTCTTGGGGGCCTATTTTTACCTTTGTAGAATAATGAGATTGGCCCTCCTTGGATCATTTCAAATATCCTGACCAGTGTGAACCTTCTATCAGTCTTCTAAAATCTTAAAAAGTAAAAGATCAGTCTGGAGTGAAATGCTACAGTAACTATAAACAAGATGAAGGAAAATTCTGGTGAATCAGCCCACCCCTCTCCAGTGCCATGTAGTTACAAGACAGCAAAATCAGTGGACACGATCCTGCACAGTGTGGGAAAGGGTCAAGTGGGAACAGAAGTGGTAAAGGCCCTCTCCTTCCCCAGCCGGCAGGGGGACCAGGCTTCCAGTTGGCAGAAATGAGGATTTCCCAGAACTCCCTGTTAAAGAGCTGCCACAGAATAATTCAGCTAGTCCAAATCAGAAAGAATGCAACCATCCATTCTGTTTTCTGTTTTTAAATATTTACTTATTTATTTATTTTATTTTTTGACAGGGAGAGAGAGAGAGATACAGAGACAGAGAGAGGACTGAACTGGGGGAGCTCCCAGTTCAGCATATGGTTCTGCACGGGCCGGGGCCAGGATTCGATCCCCGGTCCCCTGCGCTGCAAAGTGAGCGCCCAACCCACTGAGCCATCCCGGCTTCCCATTCTGTTTTCTGAATTCAGGCTCCTGGCACCTCACTTGTCTTAAGCCCACTGTCTGCCTCCTGGACTGTGGAGCCACAGCCCCCACCCCGAGCTGAATCAAGGATGTGGGTTTCCTACAACATCGGGGAGCCAGGGTGCTCCTGAAGAGGTCCCCACAGTGTTGTTTGAGGCTCCCCAGAGGTACAGCTTCAGACAAGTCCCCTCCCAACTGGTGCAATGGGACATAAATGTCTGGTGACCCTGGGGCAAAGGACAACTTTAATCACTCCAGAGGCTGCCTGTTCCAGATCCAATGACAGCTGCGCTGGTCCAGGAATGTTGCCTCATGGCTGACGCATCTTGGTGGAATGGACAAAATCCAAGACCACCCGACCAGAAGCTAATGCCAGACCGCATCCGGGAACAGCCCAAGGTGCCCTCGTGAGCAACAGTAATAACAGCAAACCCTTACATGGCATGGACCGTGTTCTCAAGGTTTTACATCCACTAACTCATTTAATTCTCACAGCAGCTCTATGAAGTGGGTAGGGTGATAACTACCTTCTACCAAGAGGGGAAGGCAACGTGCCCAAGTCACACAAATGCAAAGGGCCAAGGCAGGATTAGACTGGGCAGCCTGGCTCATCTGTCTTCTCGTCCACTCTGCTATAGTAGATGAATGTCCCTCTTCAGTTGGGACAACAGAGTGGCACTGCAGAACACTGAGGCTGGCCATCCTCTCTTCTCGTCATCCCGACGCAGACATAAAGGGGCATGTAGACACGAAGGGCAAACAGCAGCCAGCATGGCCCAGGTGTCTGGCCCGGCCAGTCTGAGGCTAGACAGTGGCAGCAGACATGTCCCTGGACATGCATGAGCTTGACACATGACACTGGAGATCCCACACTACTACCTTCCCCAAGACAGAAGGAGCAGGCCAGGACCTCGCTGCCATCCACACCCCACTCCACACGTGGCTCCAGGTGTTGCCAAAAAAGCAGGCGAGTTCCCAGATGGCAGAGCAGAGCCTGTGGCACCTTCTTCAAGAGGATGTACCGTCACCTCTTGGAGTGCGAGGTCACGGATACAGAATAGCAAAGGTGGAGCGGCCACAATCCTACAGCAGCCATGCTTAATGTAAGTTTGATACTTGTTTAGGCTACAACAAGCTTGTTGGAAATCCAGTTGATAATGCTCATCCTTAACCCTCCTAGACTCTACCAAGTAAACAGTCGGCCTTTACTCAAGTCATGTTGCCTTTTGTCCAAAAGATTATTTATATCTTTCAGTGTTCAAGGATGAGGATTGTTATAGCAGCTAAACATTTACTAAGCATTTCTTATGTGCCAGACACCGTCCCATGGTTTTACTGACTGTACCTCCCCCTGTCCTTTTGTAACAGGTCACTTAGTGGTGAGGGGTAGGGCTAGAATTCAAACTGTGGTGTGTCTGGCGCTAAAGCCAAGCACTTGGTGTAGGCCCTCTTAGTGTGGGTAAGCACTCTCTCCCCTGGGATTTCTTAAATATCCCCAGACCTTGATTCCCTCTTCATCACACCAGGCTAATAGAAAAATATCAAACAGCTGTGGAAAATGCAACTATAGCACCGTGGCGCAAACTTCCCTCTTACACAGCATAATGTTATATCCACCCTGAGTTTATTAGATCACTCAGGAAGGCATGGATAACACTTAGTGTCATCATTTCCTAAACACACCATTTGGGCCCACCTAGCCTTGGCCATGACTGCTGTGCTGGGGGAAGTGGGGCCAAGGGAGGCCGAAGTCAGAAACAAAAAGCAGCCTCCATTCAAAGATGGATTTCCTAGAATGAGAAGGAAGTGAGTGCACTTTGCAGAATCCTGCCAATTTTTACCCACAATGCAGCCAGAGGGAGGGAACACCAGGCTCAAAGTCATGGGAGAAAATCACGTAGGAGATACCAAATGTGCATGAGGCAGTAGGACTACAGCATAAAAATACCCGTAGAAAGGAAGGGCCCTGACAGAAACGAGTTCAATTCCACTGAACACAGACAGCATTCGAGTTCCCCTAGTTTGTCTCTCTCACCCCAATAAGTCTTCAGGCCTAGGTCTGAATGCTTCCAAGAATGACTGGCTAACTACTTCTCTCAGCTAGTTAGCTTCTATTATTGGTCAGCTCTAGTTAGAAAGCTTTTCCTTAGTCTAAGGTAAATCTACTTTCTGATCAATTCTGCGGAGAGTCTCCATTCCGCCACTTGGGATAAGAGTTCCTAAACTTGACTGAATATCAGAATGACAAAAAAAAGATATAACATTAAGCATTCCAAAGATCCATTCCAGACTAACCAAATGGACACCTGCAGGGATGGGTGCTCACACATCTTTCCCTCTTCTTGGGCTGGTATCCGTCATGCCAATAATTTGATAAGGGTGGGCTGTGTTCTGATCAATCCTGCTTCAGGTCATTTTTACCAATTTTCTGTATAGGGTCTTCAAAAGTTAATAGTTAATACATTAGGCTACAGGCGAAATAATCCTATGTTGATCTTGGGTGCTGGGAGTTGAAAAGACAAACCTTGCATTTGTTGGAAACTACCAAAGCAGAATCATTCAGGCCAATCCTCATTTCACAGCTACTGATGGTATAAGTGTAGGCTGTGGCATCAGAAAAATCAATGTTCAAATTCTGCTCTAGCATCTGTACAGGTGTGTAACATTGGATGAGTAACTCTCCATCTGAGCTCCAGAGTCCTCCTTGTAAAATGGGAGGAATAGTTCTACATAAGAGAGTCACTGGCATAAATGGGATGATGAACATAAAGCTCCATATCGGCTCCCTTTCTTTCCACTCCTCTTTTTCTCCTAGACTCCCCTCTGTCAGGTGCCGCCCTCAGGGGATCATGGACATTTCTTAACTCTATTTAGGCACATTTGGGGTTAACAAGACAGTCTATTTCCCCAAAATGTTCCTTCTTTTTCTGTGGTCAGTGTGTGTCCTATCACACTGGGCTGCTTCTCTTTAAAGCTCTATCATGGAAGAAGAGGAAAAAGGGGTCTTCCAGGCTGAGGAAACAGAGGCAGGCCAGAAGCAAAGCCTGTCTGAGGTATGGGAGGGCCATGCTTGCATACACAAGACTGTGTGTTACAGAGAAAGAGGTCGTAGTTTCAGAAACTGTCTTACTTAACAATCTTGAAAAGATTACAACTTCCTCATTGAGCAATATCTTGGTCAGTTTCTTTTTACCATAACACACCACTCTGGCATACCCACTTCCTTTACAGAATTGTGGATACAGGCAGGAGGGGTACTAAAGGGAAACTAATCACATACATTTTATGAAATAGAGTAATACCCCAAATGGAAAGCTTGTTTCCTCCAGATTAGCACTAAGAGGAGAAAAAATAGTGGCATAGCAACAATGCAAGGAATGAAGGGAATAGAAAGTGGAATGTTACCCTGATAGATACTTCATTTCAAAGTATACAGTGGCTCAGGGATGCCAAGATGACTCAGCAATTGAGCGCTTGCCTCGAAATTGCAAAGACTAGGGTTCTATTCCCGGCCTGGCCCATGTAAACCCCACATGCTGAACTGCAGCGCAACCAGTACCCACCGAGATGGCTCAGCAATGAAGGTTCTTGCCTCCCATGTGGGAGACCCCCGGTTTGGTTCCCACCCTGCACTGCCCCACATCCACCTGTGTGGAATAAAACCATGTCACAACTAATGATGCACAGCTATGGAAACTGCTCTGCTCATATCCCCGACCCCCCACCCCACCCCCCAGACATCTTCTCAACCAAAAAAAAGTACACAGTGACCCAAGGGGAACAGACACAGCCTCAAAAGCAAAGGCCTGGAAGAGAGAGTCAGAAAGGAATCTCGGAGAAATGGAGGCCAGGGAGCAGCTCTGACCAAGGTTACACAGTTGAGACTAGAATCTGGATCTCCTCCTAGATGCTAACTCTATTGTCAAAAACAAGAAATGACAACCCTACTGGAAGTCCAGAAGAGATCATTTCATCTTGCAGGCCAATTCCAATGGAGCGGCTAGTGGCCACTGCCTGGTCCCTGAGTCCACCCTACCTGGTCCCAGTGGAAAATGGTCCTGATCAAACTATTGATGTCTAGTAGACAGCACTATTCCAGCTTTGACAGCTTGTTATATAGAGCACTAAAAAATCCTACTTTGCATACCTTAGCAGTTTCATTAACGAGGAAGAAACCTTAAATTTCAACATCCAAATCCATAAAATGCATCACTTAACCCCTGAGTCTCTGACCACTGCTGGGACCCCAGCTTCTCCCATTTTATAGGTTTTATTGAAAACCAGTTAGATGCAAAGTGCTACAGTGTATAGGTACATAATTTTTAAAGATATCAATTCTGGAGACAGATGGTGGTGATGGTTGTACAATAATGTGAATGTACTTAATGCTGTTGAATTTTACATTTTAAATATATATATATATATATATATATATATATATATATATATATATACAAACAATCAAAAAATATTCTTTGGAAAGATATTCCATGTTAATGGATTGGAAGAATCAACAGAGTTAAAATAGCCATATTACCCAAAGCAATATACAGATTTAATGCAAATTCCATCAAAATTCCAGACATTCTTTCAAAAAAATAGATTTTAAAAATTATCCGGTTCATATGGAACCACAAGAGATCCCGTATCACCAAAGCAATCCTCTGAAAAAAATAAGGCTGGAGGTTTCATGCTCCCCGACTTTAATCTATACTACAAAGTGTCAATTATCAAAACAGCTTGGTAATTGGCAGAAAAATAGACATACAGACCAGTGGGACAGAATCAAAAACCCAGAAATAAACCCATAAATATATAAACAGATAATTTTTGACAAAGAAGCACAAATATACAATGGAGAAAAGAAAGCCTCTTCACTAAATGGGTGCTGGGAAAATTAGAAAACAGCATGCAAAAGAATGAATCTGGACTATGAACTGTCACCATATACCAAAATTAACTCAAAGTGGATTAAAGGCCTCCACATAAGACCCAAAACAATAAAGTGCATAGAAGAAAGCATCAGTACTAAATTTATAGACCTTGGGTTCAGAGAGCACTTTATGAACTTGACCCCAAAGACAAGGGAAGTAAAAGCAAAAATAAATGAATGGGACTATATCAAACTAAAAAGCTTCTGCACAGCAAAGGAAACCAACAAAGTAAAAAGGAAACCAACCAAATAGGAGAAAATATTTGCAAACAATGCCTCTGATAAGGGGCTAATATCTAAAATATATAAAGAACTCATACAACTCAACAACAAAAACACAAATGATCCAATTAAAAAATGGGCAGAAGACCTAAACAGACACTTCTCCCATGAAGACATACAAATGGCCAACAGATTTCTGAAAAAATGCTCAACATCACTAGCAATTAGGGAAATGCAAATTAAAACTGAAATGAGATACCACCTCACACCTGTTAGAATGGCTATAATCAACAAGACAAGGGATAACAAGTGCTGGAGAGGCTGTGGAGAAAAAGGAACTTTCATACACTGCTGGTAGGAATGTAAATTGGTACAACCACTGTGGAAGGCAGTGTGGAGATTCCTCAAAAAACTAGGAATGGAATTGCCATATGACCCAGCCATCCCTCTTCTGGGCATCTACCCAAAAAACTTGAAAACCTTAGTTCACAAAGATATATGTACCCCAATGTTCACTGCACTGTTCATGGTGGGCAAGTCTTGAAAACAATCAAAGTGTCCTTCGATAGACGACTGGATAAAGAAGTTTTGGTACATTTGTACAGTGGTCAGCGATAAGAAAAGACAAAATATAGCCATTTGTGACAACAGGGATGGACCTTGAAACCACCTTATTAAGTCAGACTGAAAGAATCAAGAAACATATATGACCTCACTTATAGTTGGAATATAAAACTGAAAATAACAAAGAAACAAAAACTCATGGACACAGTCAATAGTTTAGTGATTACCTGAGGGTAAAGGGGGGAGGTGGGTGGGAGAACAGGTGAGGAGGGAGTAGGAAGGAGGAATCAAATATATGGTGATGGAAAGAGAGCTGATTCTGGGTGATGAGCACACAATGCAATGCACAGACAATGTAATGTAGAATTGTACACCTGGAAACTATGTAATTGTTACCAACCAATGTCACTCCAATAAATTTAACACTAAAAAAATAAAAATAAATAAAATTTTCTTAAAGAAGTCAAGATTCCTACTCTGTAGGACTTTAGAAGATAGCATAAAATGCAGCTCATACTATAGACCCACCAAATGTCTCTGAAATTAATAGAAGGATGAGTCTCAGTAGATAAGAAAGGCAAGCACAATGCCAGGCAGCCCATGGCACGGGTATGATTAAGTGGCCTGTGAGACCAGCATTCAGGGGAAATTGCTTCTAGGCTAAGAACATACATGTACAACATACAAGTCAATGGGAGATCATGTAAAAAGGCTCAAAAAATACGAGCAAGTCCAAGATTCTGGAAGTTATGAATTCTAGGACCAGAAAGCTACTCACCTTACTACATTACACTAGCTCCTTACTGCAATGCCTTCATCATTTAATCCTATCACTTTCAATCAAAGGATTGTGGGAAGGAGGGATCATAAAGATCACCCCACTGTGTAAAGTGGCTGTGTTGTTCACAGACCAGTCAATTCTCTGGAGGGTTAATGTCAAGAGAAAGTCTAGGTACAAAGACTTGCTGTGCTTCCTGCTACAAGCCAATTAAATTAAAATGAATGACTCAAGGGGAGCTGTCCTTTTTGCCTTCACTATCAGGAAGCTCAGAGCTCGGTACTCAACTTCAGTGAACTACCCTTAGGCTTAAGTTTTGGGTAATCAACCCTGCCTGTTCCGTTGACTCTTGTTCTAGAATTTTTTTTTTTTTACAGAAAGCTGAACTATATCACTGATCCGTTCAGTAAGCAGACAAAAAATAAACAATACGTGACTAAGCAAATGTTCATTTCTATAGGATACAGCCTTCTAGAAATATTGTGAATTCAAGTGAACAAATCAGCTAAGCCACTCCACAGGTAAATAATTATCAGGCCAAGGACACAATGACACTCTGAGGCACCACTGGCCTTCCTTTCGCCAGTCTGGTTGTTTATGATTTCATACCTAGAACCTTCTCTCGAGGAGGTGCTGGATAAACACTAGCTAATTCTTACATTTTACCTTCTTCTAGACCCCAAGCAGACCGACAGAATTTCAGCTTTCCTAGCATTCATGTTCTTGCCCTAAAGATAGATAAAAAAGATGAGATAGATGATAGATATAGATAGGATAGATAGGATGGATGGACGGACAGATGGATGGACGGACGAACGGGTGGACTGACGGACGGATGAACGGATGGACAGGTGGAGGGACGGACAGACGGGCGGGCGGGCGGGCGGGCGGACAGACAGATTGCCAAGGCTTCAACCTAGCCTCCTGAAAAGAAATGTAGGAAGAACCACACACTCTTGACGTAAAGGGCTTTGTCTAGTCTCACCTGCTTTAATTCAACCAGTCAAAAAGGGTTGCAGGGGAAGGAGTAGAGCACCACTCAGCAATAAGAATGCATCACCTACTACCACACGCAACAACATATATAGATGAATCTCACAATGCTAAGTTGGGTGAAAGAAGCCAGACACAATACGGGACATACTATATGTGACCATTTATATTAAGTACAGAAACAAGTCCATGCTGGCTGGTACAAGGCAGGATAGTGAATACACTAAGTTGGGGTGAGTGCTGGTGCTGATAAGGATTTGTTACTGAATCTGGGTGATGGGTACCTGGCATGTTTGTTTTCCTATGAATATTATACTTCAATTTAAAAATACTGAAAGAAAAAATTAGCAAAGGCACTAACCAGGCCCTAGTCTACCCACTGTGCATGGTCAGAGAGCCAAAGGAGATCAGAGGGTTCAAAAGAGGTCAAACCAGAGGGGAGAATCACAACCTAAATGACAGCCTTCCAGTGACTATGTGCTTACACATGCTTACAACTTAATGTCAAGAGAATTCCATGTTTTTTGCATTATTCTTTTGCCAGTGTTTTACCACAAATCTTTGACAAGGAAACCAAGGCTTGGAAAAGCTTCCCCAACCTCAGGCCAAGTCCCTGGCAGGACCCACCACATCCGGTGGCCAGCTGAGTGCCCTAACCTGGGGCACAGGTATGCCCATCCCAGGAAAGCTAGGAAACTGCTATCAGCAACCTCATTAATAATAATGCCTTCAGACTCCTGATAGGACCAAGGCTGTGCAAGCAGCAAGTTTATCCTGTAAAGTTGCCAAACCAAGACCAGACGTTTCTGATTAAAAAGAAAAGATGGGTTCAAAAGGAAAAGACACAGCAGATCCTGGATTCTTTAAGGCTCCTACCCTCTGAAACACAGCTCACCAAAAGTAAGAGATCTGCCCCCCACCCCACCCCCACTTTCTTCAGGTAGGACATGGTGGACCCTTCACTGGGGACTGGGGCCCGGAAGATTCCAGCTCTGAAGCACTGTGTACTGACAAGCCCAGGGAGGCAGGGTAAGTGTGCAGCTGACAGAGGAGGCTCTGGGCCCCTCCTCCAGGATCCTGTGGCTCAATTGTGAGTCACAGGGTTTCCTGTTCTTCCAGTTCTTGCCTTTGGCTGCATCAAATTACAGCCAGACAGACCTCAGGCAGCAGCCCCTGTCACAGGTCCAGGAGATAGGCATTTGGGGTGCCCATCCCAGCACCCTTCTGTCCTCAAACATTTTGTTCTGACTGCTGGGCAGCAGTGCAAAGGAATAATATGTCCCAGATGTGCATGACCCTGGTACTGTTCAGTTATCCACACATATTGATTGAAAACTAAATTGAATGTGCCAGGGCTGGGCCCTGAGGATACTGAGATCAAGAGACCCCCATCTTTGCCTACAAGGGGCTCAATCCATGGGTGGGAGGCAAATCAGTCAACAAGTAATTACAAACTGAAGGTAAGGGCAGAAAATAGGCAACTTCTTCCACTAATAAAACACAAGTTTATAATCACTTAAATCACGCACATCAGTACCATTCTGAGACGTGTTTGTCTTGCAAAGGTTAGAAACATGTATGCGCTGACCCATGCCTAGCATGTTCTTCTCTTCTGGCTTAACCGACTCTCACTTGCCCTTCAGGGCCCAGCACAAATGGCCTCTCCCTTAAATGCCTTCCCCAGCTGTGATGCCAATGCACTTTGGACAGTTTGTGTCTGTCATCCTCACTGGTCCCAGAGGGCTGGAGGCATCGACTACATGTTCCCAACTTCATGTCTGTGATGCCAGCAACTATCTAAGTGCTGAGATACAGCAAGCGCTCAAGACATATCGGTTATGGTTACATACAAGGGGGCATGGGAGTGCTGAAAAGACGAGTGAGCAACCTGGGTGAAGGTGACAAGCTGCCTACTCCAGACTCCCCAGGGGCTCTGGGCCTGACCTTGTGCTTCAGGCCTGGGCTCTTGTGTAAAGGACCCGGGCAGCATCACAGTTTCCTCTCCATCTACCTGGCTGCCCTGAACAGTAGCACCTCCGGTCTTCTAAGGGTCAGATTCTGCCTCCCCTGGACAGCCCCATGCCAGGGACCAGTCTGCCCCTGAGCCTCTTGCCCCGCAGGGGCATCTGAAGTCCCCACTCCTGTCTGCTGCCTACTGTCCACCTACTGGACCAAATCCAGCTTCAGACCTTCCCAGTGCCCCACCCACCCCACAATTACAGCCACCTTAGGCAGGGCAGCCATACGTCCCAGTCGGCCCAGGACACACTCACAGTTTACACTGTGGCAGCAGCATAACTACTTATAGTGTCCCCATTCGCTCTCAAAAGTGGCCGAGTTTGGATCATAAATTATAGGGTCCCCTACCTAGTACAAGCCACAAAGGAAGCCCTGCTTGTGTTCTTGGGGAGCCCACACCTGAATGATGAGAGGAGCTCATGCTGCACAAATGGTGCTGAAAGCAAGCGGGATAGGGCTCCTGCTCTGGAACTTGTCCTATGTAAGCGTGGGCTGGTCCCCAAGAACACAGCACTAAGGGATCTTTTCCTCATCTATAAAATCAAGGGCTTGGACTAGGTGATCTCAAAGGTCTCCCTGACTGACCCCAACTGACACCTGACTGACTCATAACCCCGTGAAACAGAAGCACAACTGGCCCTCTCCAGTTGTTCCAGGAAGCCCCACGCTGGGGCCCTGGGGTCAGACTGCCTGGGTTTGAATTCTGGCTTACCACTGAGCAAGCTACTGTTGCTTTCTATGCCTTGGTATCTCCATCTGAACAATCGGTGATAATCGTACTGTCTACCCTGGAGGGCTGGCTTGAGGAAGGCCTGAGTTATAGCAGAGGCAGGGCCCAGCACCCAGTCAGTAGTGTACTGTCATTTTAAGACCTTCAAGGGATTGAAGGAAAAAAGGAACTGATGGGACATGGCTGGAAGACTTCACAGGGAAGGGTGGAGGCAGGAAAACTGGGGAGGAAGTAGGGGGGAAAGTCCCTCAAATGAGAAAAAGGAAAAGTGGCAGTTCCAAATGCCCTCATTTAACCCTAACTAAAGCTGCCCAGGGCTTATCTGGCTTCATTCCTTTATCAGGCAATATGGAGATGCCAGAAGGCAGAGGTTGGGAAGAAGGCCTTCGGGAACAGGGACTACCTCCCGCCCCCGCTGAGCTGAGGGTGAGGAGGGGCAGGAAGACTGAGTGGGTGGTGAGTGCCGAGGGCTCCCAGGGCCAGGGTCTCAGTCCTGACTCACTCTCTTAGTTAACTCCAAGAGGAGTTTTCATCAAGATTCCCCCATGGAAGGAATGCCAAGGAAATGCTTAGAGAGCCACAGATGAAAGTACAAAACAGCATGGCCACCCCTAAAAGAGGGCAGTATTTCAGGGGAAACAATATTCTCTGGCTCCTGTTCCCACAGGAACAAAGCCAAGACTCCTCACTGGATTTGGACAAGACAAAGGCTGCACAGGGATAAGGGGAGGAGTTTGGGTTCCGCATCTACTTGGGCTTTGTCCAGAACCCCAGGCATTCTGTGTCAAGAGGAGCCACATGGACAGCCCAGAGTCTATACATGAGGGGCAAACTGCTGAGACCCAAAGTGGCCAGAGACCATCCACTCAATGTGCCAAAAGACTGTGGGAATGACTGTTCCCTCTGGTGAAAGCCCAGGGGTCAGCGGGCCTGAAACCTACTGGGACCTGGACCGCTGACAACGCAGGGCACCTCAAGTGGTTTCCCAACATGGACAGCCAGAGACTGGGGCAGATGTGAGGAATGGCGAGTTAAGTGTCTCATTGGCCAACTCCAGCATAAGTGGCCTCAGCACCTGCCCTTGGGGCCTCTGCCCTTCTGCCCTCCCGGGGTGGGACTGAGGGGGAGGGGACTAGGTGTCTGCGGTGGAAAGGGGTTGAACTAATGCTGTGATTCTTCAGTGCAGCTGTGTCTCTCATGGTTTCACAAGGAGGACACGCCAACCTGAGGTGCACCAATGGCCAAGGTGTCCCAGAGACTCCCAGTGGGGGTGCTGGCTCCCCCAGAGGACCAGAAGGAAAGCAATCTGGAGGAAGAGCTCAAAGATGGATCTCTTCTGCCCTGGAAAACAGAGGTTTTAGAAGCTGGTGGGGCTGAGGAGACACTTCCTTATTCCTCAGCATTCAGAACTTTCCATCCTTCTGCCCTCCCTGGCCTCTGCTCTAATCTGACATCAGCTGTCATAGATGGACCAGAACCTGTAGGCCCTAAAAGCCCTTGGGAAAAAAGAAGCAGGGGGGAAGCTGGGATGGCTCAGTGGGTTGGGCGCTGACTTTGCAGCGCCGGGGACCGAGGATCGAATCCCGGCCCCGGCCCGTGCGGACCCATATGCTGAACTGGGAGCTCCCCCAGTTCAGTTCTCTCTCTCTCTCTCTCTCTCTCTCTCTCTCTCTCTGTCAAAAATAAAAAAATATATATTTTAAAAGAAAAAAGAAGCAGGGCTCCTTTTGCTCCTGCCCAGATGGGTAGCGCAACAGGGTATCTAATAGTCTGTCTTTCTGTAGGTACTAATATTTGACACGTAAAGTGTTGACCATGTGTCAGGCACAGCTCTATGAGCTTCGCATGTATCAACTCTCTAATCCTAACAACAACCCCATCAAGGTGTCAACCAAACACTCCCCATTTTAAAAGAGGAAGAAGCTAGGGCCTAGAGAGGTTAAATTAACCAGCCCAGGTACACACAGCTGGTTCAGTGGAGAGCCAGGATGCAACCCCAGGCAGCATGATTCTACACCTCAGCACACAGCCTCTCCTAGTGACTGCATAACTGTCCCTCAGCGGCGGTCACCAGCCCCTCTGCTCTGCTCTCCTATGGCAGCTCCTGAGCTCAGGCTCTTCCAGCTCACATGCCTGCCTTGGTCAGAAACCTGGAGGGTGCCTGGCCTCCACGGAGACCCCAGCAACAGCCGGCTGAGACTCTCCTGGGGACAACTGAGCGGCCTTCTCTCCCACTGGCTTTGGGGAGTGCTTATATTGCTCACCTTTTTCTGGTTGAGGACAGAAAAACAGTAACACCCAGGTAACCCACCCTTCATGGGTCACAGATATCCGCTGACTGCTATGGTCTGCAGACCTCACCTTAAATTCATTTTTTGCAAAAGGCCACTCCCATCATCACTGTCCCCTGACAGGGCACAGTGAGAGCTGAGAGCTGTGGTCCTAGATGCAGCTACCAACTCGCTGTATGACCATGAATGATACACTGTAAAACTGAATGGGCTGGGAAGCCAGGATGGCTCCGTGGGTTAGGCGCTCACTTTGCAGCCCCGGGGACCGAGGGTCGAATCCCGGCCCCGGCCCGTGCGGACCCATATGCTGAACTGGGGAGTGCCCCCAGTTCAGTTCTCACCGGGGTGAGACCCAAGCCCAGTTCCTGCCCTGTGCAGCCCCAGCCCACCTGTGGAATGAAACTATATGGAAAACCAATGATGTGCAACTATGGAGACTGTTCTGGGCCCTCCCCCTTCTCTCTGTCTCTGACTGTCTCTCTCTCTCTCTCTCTCTCTCTCTCTCTCTCTCTCTCTCTCTCTCTCGCTGTCAAAAATAATAAATAAATCGTTAAAAAAAAACAAAACAAAACTGAATGGACCATGTTCTTCTAATGCAGTTTCTAAACCTACATATTTAGGGCCAGAAAAGTCTTTTTTTTTGGGGGGGGGGGGGTCCTGTGCACTACAGGATGTTTCACTGTATCCCTTGCCTCTACCTACTAGATGCAATAGCACATCCTCATCTACTTGTCATGTGACAACCAAAACTGTCTCCACATATTACCAAAGTCCAGTGGGAGGCAAAATCACTAATAGTTGAAAACTACTGCTCTAAAGAAATAGTAAAAAACAAAACCAACCAATAGGCTTTGCCCCTGTAAATTTGGACAGAGTGGAATTCTTGTTCTTTAAGAAAGGTTGGAAGAGCTCCTCACATAAGATTATCCAACCCAAAACATCAGTAAAGCTGAGGTGAAGAGATCTGCTCTAGCAGTTAGCAGAAACAGTCACTCGAGTGTGAGGACGCGTGGCTTGTGTGTGGGCCATGGCGCGTAGTATTAAGACACAGCCAATGCACTCTGGGATTTGATTTGCTCCCCCCGCCCCCATTTCCCCGCTGGTTTGGAAAGGCAAAGACAGACAACACACAGTGTTCAAAAACAAACCAAACTTGCTGACTTCAAACCTCAACAATGACACTGAGGAACCCATTATCAAGAGTTGTCTTTTAAACCAGAAGTAACTGAACAAAGGAAGCCAGTTTTCTGGTGTTCTTGAGTTCTTGTAGTATATCAGATCTCCTTACTCTTGACTGCCAGATTTTTTGAGAAAACTGTTGTGGTTTGTGTTATTTTGATTCCCACTGGAAAAGGGCCCTAAACTGCCCTGAAACTCCTCATGGTGCTGAAAAAGTTTAACTTTGAAAAGTGATGTTAAAAAAGAAGTTGGCTTTGTCTGAGGAGCCTTAGAGGGAATTTTAATTCATTCAGGGATAAAGAAGAAACAAATACTTCCTAGCTCTCTTTGAAATACAAGTTTGGCAATACAAATGGATGGTTTCGTAGCAAACGCTACGAAATATCCTGCTACCATCAGTTATCTGCAGGGAAGGGACAGTATTAGGACAGGATACTAAATATTAGGTTACAAGTTGAACAAATGAGACAAATTGTACCTGTCAATGTCAATTAACTCAGTCAAAAATAACCTTATCAAAGTTTTAATAGTCATTTAGTACTGGTACCTTAATTCCTTATCTGAAGATTAATGGCTCATAGTAGGTGCTCAAAACCTATCAATCAAGGTTCCCTTGATGTCCCTAACTCCCCACCCATGGTAGTGCACACTCTTGACTGCTACAGCCCAGAGAGACAACATACCACGCTTTAGTGGCTGTAAAGCCACTAAAATCTTCCTGGAGCTTTATCTACCAGACAACTGAACGGTGGCTTACTTTCAAATCCCCACATAGTACTCAGAGGGCCTTGTACCCACAGCAGGTTCTCAAAAAACAGTAAAACTCTTGTCTACCTTGACTCTTGGGGACTCTGTTGAAACTTTCTAAGATACCCCTCCTCCCAATAGGTCCAGAGTTAAAGCCACCCCTCACCCTTACACAAGGAGCCCCAAGTGAGCCATCTCCATTCCAGGAGTGGAGTGAAAATATGTCACCAGCCTACGCATGTTAAAGCAATTTGATTAATGGCTAAAGGAAGGAAGTATACTTCATTTTACTTGTATTGGGTAACCCTGATTCTCATTCCTAAGAGATAAAAATCCTGTATCTTGTATCTTAATTATATCTCGATTAATAAAAGAAATCTCTCTCCACAGACAGGACATAAAGCCTTGATTGCGGGAGGGCAGGAGAGCCTTCCTCTCTCCCTTCTTCTCTTGCTCTCTGTCCCATTGCCCTCAGGTTCAACCTCAGGCCACACCTCAAGCCTTGATGGAGGAAAAGCCCATTGTCTTTCCCTCTAAGGGTCCACCTATCCACCCATCCCTTCAGCCCAGGAGTAGCACTCCCCCAACTTGCCTCTCACCCTCCTTTTCATCCTACAGCCCTTGCTCAGCTTCTGTCTTCAGGAAGGGTCACCTCCTTGATTACTACACTCAATGAACACCTCAGCAGCCAGAAACAGAGGCTACAAATGGGAACAACCACATTCTCCCTGCCCTGAGAAATGAAACAGAACTGGTGACTGCCAACTCCAATGTATGATGCGATGATACAAATACCATGATAGGACAAAAGCAACTTGCATGAACGGGCATGACATTTACAGGGAGGGTGACTCAAGCTTTGGAGAAATGAAGACAGAGAAGATGAGGCCTGGTCAGGAGGTGGGTCAGGGGGCATTCAGTATGTAGAATCTTTAAAGGCCTCTGAAATAATCCAGTCTGGCTCCAGAAAGAGGCGGAAACAGAGAAACTCTAGGGAGACCTCTGAAGTAACCCAGAGAGCTGTTGACAAAGATGTAGCAATCAGTAAGGAATGTCAGGGAAATGAGCCCAGAGGTTCCAACCAGGGTGGCCAGAGGGTACTGGTGCCATAACTCTACCCAAGAGGAGAAAGAGGTGCATTACTAGGCATGCTGAATGAGGGTGCTCCCTGCGTCCAAGCAGTCAGGGGCTAGGACCGAGTCCACTAATGTCCCCAGAGGCAGGTGGATGGTTGAGAGTATGGGGCTGGGGAAGCCGGGGTGGCTCAGTGGGTTAAGCGCTCACTTTGCAGCGCCGGGGACTGGGGATCGAATCCCGGCCCCGGCCTGTGCGGAACCATATGCTGAACTGGGCACTCCCCCAGCTCAGTTCTCTCTCTGTCTCTGTCTCTGTATCTCTCTCTCTCTCTCTCTCTCTCTCTCTCTCTCTCTCTCTGTCAAAAATAAATAAATAAAATAAAAAATAAAATACTATTAAAGAGTATGGGGCTCTGGAGCCCCACTACGTGGCTTCAAATCCCAGCTCTTACAAAAATAGCTAGTGACCTTGGACAAGTTAGCTCGGTGCTTCAGTTCCTTACCAGTGAAACAGGGATGCTGATAATATAGCAGGTCCGTGAAAAATGTTTTGTTCAGTGTTGTCTTATAACATTGATGAGATGTCATAGGAACTTAACTCTTATTTATTAGCTCAGCTGCATCCAACCTTTTGGCTTCCCTGAGCCACATTGGAAGAATTGTCGTGGGCTATGCATAAAATACACTAATACTAACAATAGCTGATAAGCTTTTTAAAAATCACCAAAAAATCATTTCATTGTAAGTTAAATCTCAATAAATTAATCAAATATGTAAAAAAAAAAGATACAAGTAAATTGTTTATCTTGTGCTTCTGTGTACTCTTTGAAGGTGGCTGTATGTAAATCATGATTTTTCAAAAATGATTTGCTTTTTAGGGTAGAGGTTTTGTGTGAGCAGATTAATTCACTTTTGTAAAAAAGCAAATTTGTAAGAAAACATAATTTGAAACAAACAGGATGTGTCAATACAATTTTGTTTTTCAATAAATTGTAAATAAAGAATTGTGTTGAGCTAGAAAAATATATCTATATATAACGTTCCAGGAACTTGTGTTGGGCCTCATTCAAAGCTGTCCTGGGCCGCAGGTTGGGCATGCCTGATATTAGCCTGTGGTAGAATTGGTTTCATTGTGCATCATATCCCCTAAAGTCACAGAGCCTGTCATTAAGTTCAGGACTTAATTTTAATTGTATCTACTTCATGAGGGTTTAGAACGTTAATGAGCTAACATACCAAGAGCTTAAAACAGTGTGTAGTACACAATTGATGCTATATGTGTTTGCTATTGAGTTTCAAACTGTCAATTGGCAAAAATGATCAAATAACCCTAACTCCCCGCCCAATGGCACAAAACACTGGGCTTGTGCACCAGGTGCCACATGACCCCAAAGGGACTAACTAGTTCTGGGCAGGTGACCCTAAGCTTTCCATGCCTAAACTACAACCCAGGAAATGTAAGATGACCAGGATTTCAGAAGCATCCAAATCAAGGCCTGCTCAAGACTCTAAAATTAAACTCATGTCCTCCTTCTCTCCCAATTCTTTCTTCTCACTGCAACTTAAAAAGATACTTCCAAAATATTGTCTGGTTCTGATTCCCTTCCTACTTCCTATGTAATTGCAGCTGGAATCAAACAGCTGTACTCAGCTAAGCCAGGATGCTAAGTCCCGGGTTCCCACACCTGGTGAGATAAAGGCTTGATTCAACTCTGCCCCCACTGGTAAATTAGAGGAAATACACCCAAGTGAGTGTTCCCTCCCCCAGGCACTTCACCGGCAGAAAGGTAGTAGCTTCAAGTGTAGAGAAGAGACGCCTACCAGAAGGACGTTTTCTCTAAAGTTTTCTGAGTGGAGGTGAATTTGAACTGAGTCTCTTAAGTTTTTCTGAGACAGTTTTCTTCATCAATTAATAAATGTTTACTGTAGAAAATGTGGCAGGAGGCAGCCATTTTCACATTGCTGTACTTAATGATCACAACTCCATAAAGTGGACAAAGCCACTGTTGTCATCCCCACTTTACAAAATAAAATTGACAGTCCAACGAGGCACAGTGACATGTTCAGGGTCCTGTGGTTGGTTAAAGAAAAATCACAAAACAGTTTGGAACTCATTTCCAGATACCATGGCTAATTCTCTTTCCATTTTGGACCCAAAGAGATGGCCCCTTTCCAAGCCAGGAGGGTGATGCAACTCCACAGTTTAAAAAGAATATGTTCTGGGGTGATATCCACCCAACTGAGAAGACCCTCAGTTGGATTAAAGATCCTTTGTATTTTAAAATTTGCCAGGGGATTAGTCTTCCAAGTGTTAACTAACTTCTTGGGGACAGAAGCCCAAAGAAGTTGCCAAGATCTTGCAGGCTCATAGACATGTTCTTAAATCAACTAAATTAAAGTGCAGGATAGGGCCAAATCCCAGGAATGAGTAGAGAGCAACAGCCGTTTATAAGCAGAGAAAAACGCAACTCAGCTGCCCTCTGCTCCCTACTCCAGTCTGAGGCTGAGTATGTCATGCTTTATTTGGGGGGGGGGGGGGGGTACATCTGCCACAGCTCTAAAAGCACCAAGACCCACCACCTTCTCTATTTTGCCCTCGGGATCCCCAGAATGTGAATGGGAGCAGGTTGCCCTACCAAACAATAATGTCAAGACATTTTCCCAAAAATGTGTTCCCTCTAAAATACAGAAACTTCAAGTATATACCGTAATTGAGCAAAGCTTCAGTCATTGCTTCACAGCACTGGACACGGCCCACCCCACCCCACCCGACCCCTCCTGCCCCAGCCCAGCCCCTCTTCTTAAATCCTAGTTAAGACCTTTGGCCAGGAGATAACCCTGAAATCCCGAGCATTTCAGTAACTCAGTTCACCCCGAGTGATATCCCCGCAGGGCCCGGCCCCACCCCCACCCCCACCCCATACCCGGAGGCACAGAGCTAGAATCCCGGGCCAGAAGCTCTTTCTTTATGTAAATGACCGGGCCGTAGAGAGAGCTCCCACTAGAGGGGGTGGAGGGGGGTGTGGTTGATCTCAAGGTGGGCAAAGTAGGGTCGGGAATAGGGGTAAAAGCTGTTTTCAGAACGAAATCTCAAGGAGGTCAAGGAAGACAGGAAGGGTGAGAGGGGGGTAGTTAGTCCTCTCCGAGTAACTTTTAGGAGCACCAGAGTAACATCCTAAATCCGGGCCCACCCCCGCGTGGTGGCCCGGGGGTACCCAAGACGGAGCGGTTCGGAGGTAGATGGGGGGGCGGGGGGAGCAGTGTGCGCTTCAAGCGGAGCCTCAGTTCCGGGCGCCTCAGTTCCGGGGAGGGGGCGTAGCAGGCGGAGTTCCTCCGTCTCTTTCCCAGCTCCCTCCCTGGTTGGCCTCTCCCCAAGCCCACCTCCCCAAGGCCGTGAGGAATGCCAAAGGGAAACGCACTTTCCCTAAACGTGGTCTTTTCACGCAGGAGAACCCCCCCACCCCACCCCCGACAGCCCCATGCGGCGGCGGAGCCTCCTCCCCCAGCCACGATACTCCCCACGTGCTCTGGCCGGAACTCGGGCTGCGAAAGAGGGGCTCCTCCCACATGGGCCCACCAGTCTAGGACGACTTGCCGGGTGACCCGCCCCTCCAGAAAAAAAAAAAATGCGAACACTCGCTGGGTGGCAAAGGAGGGAGAGCCCAGGCGCCTCACGCGCGCGCACACACGCCTGCCTGTGCCTAGCGGACGTGGCTCCTCATGCCCAGGAATCTCCCGGACGCCCAGACTTCTTCCACGTCCTCCACCCGGAATGGGGAAGAAGCGTGTCTTCACAACGTCAAGGAGCACTCCGGCCGAGACTCCGGAGAAAGGGCCGGGGACCACGCAACTTGGTCAGAGGCGGGCCAGCCGCCCCCGCCCGGGCTTACTTACCTTCTGCACTTGGTCATGGTTGAGCTCCGTGAAGAAGTAGGCGAGCAGATGCGAAGCGATCATTCTGCCGCGGGCCGACAGAGCCGAGTTGGTGTGTCGAGAAGGAAGGCGGCACGGTTGGACAGCCTGGTACCCGGCTTGGCGGCCCAACCGAGAGCGTGAAGTCCCGGAGGCCCACAAAGAGGGCTAGCAGCGATGGCGCGCCCGGCTGAAGGGTCTCGGGTCTCTAGAAACAGGTTTGGGAGTCACAACTGCTAGAAGGAACCCAAGAATCACTCCCGGCGACGTGTCGGGTTGCCCCGCTGTCAAGGCTCTAACTTCAGTAACAGGATCACGAAGTCGGAATTCGGGGAGAATCGCAGCAGCCCCGCTCCACTAGGACGATCGGACCTCTAGGGTAGTCAGACCTCTCCGGCTCTAGCCCTCGATCTTCTCAGCTAGGTGACTCGACTTTGCTAGCGGCGGCCCGGGACTTTTGCACTAGAGTTTCGTGCAACAATGTGGTTTATTGAGGGGCTGCCGGCTGGCGCTCCGCCCAGTCAGTGACGCGCGGACGCCCATTGGCTGCGAGGGGAGGGTGTGTGTGCCCACGGGCCACCCGCCGCCACAGCGCAGCCAATCAGCTCGCACGGCCCGTGGGAGCGGCTGCTCAGACACCCCAGTCGGCAAGCCGGAGGGGCGTGTCCGGGTGGGGGCGGGCCTGGTCGGCAGGGATGCGACGTGTGGTCCGTGGCTAGAGGCTGGAGCAGAAGGGCGCATGAGCCACCGCTCAGCTATGGGTGGGGGGCGCGTGATCACACACCCGGAGTGTGGGGCGACTGGAAAGACGGGTCACCCGACCAGCACACGCCCTGTGCAAGGAGAGAGATACTGTCTGGCATCACGCGGTCATGTGAGGGGCCCCACTAGTGGGTCACATTTCTGAAGTCTCTTCGTTCTCACCTGTTGTGGCACAACTCATGCAGAATGAGCCACCACAGCTGCTGCACACTTTATGCTGGGCACAGCAAAACTGTTAGATGTGACTTTTACTAACCTTGTGTTGCAGGTGAGGAAACTGAGGCACATGGACTGTAAGAGACAGATTTACCCATAAAGCTCATAAGTGATAGGTGATGGAAGGAACCCATGTGTGTCTGACTTTGAGGCCTTATTCTCTTCCCTGTTATCCTATCGGGCCACTTTACCAGCGAGAGTTGAAGAAGGCAGGAAGCATTTTTGTGCTGTGGGACTGATGCATGGGTGAAACTGGGTGGGTGGTAAGTGGGTAAGGGAATGATCCTGGACTTGGGTGGGGTGGGGTGGCTTATAGGTGATGAGAGAAATGGGAGCCCAGCCACAGCTAATGCATGGCACCAGACTCCAGATTTATATGCAGGAGACTCTCCATTAACTGGAACTCAAGAAACCAGCACTCAAGAAAACCAGGATGGCTCAGCAGGTTAAGCGCTCACTTTGCAACCCTGGGCACCAGGAATCGAAACCCAGCCCCGGCCCATGCAGACCCATATGCTGAATTGGGGTGTGCTTCCCAAGCAGGAGGCCCCCAGTCCATTTTCTGCCCTGTGCGGCCCCTACCCACCAGCATGGAAAGAAACCGTGTTGAAAACTAATGATGTACAACTATGGAGACTGCTCTGGGCCCTCCCCCTTCTCTCTGCCTCTCTCTGTCTCTGTGTCTCTCTGTCGAAAACAATAAAATTAATCTTTAAAAAAAAAATAGAAACCAGCACTCTCAAGCAACCAGAATGATTTTCCAGCGAAATTTTCTTGCCAATTGCTTGAGATTTTTGTCAGTTGCTTGAAAGTGCCAGTTGCTTGAGTTCCAATTAACAGAGGGTCTATTTACATGTATCTGGCATCTGCCAATACCCATGGATGCCGGTTAACTGAGAGTCTACTGTATATGGTGGAAGCTGGTAAGAATGAAACACTGCAGCATATGTGAGATTAGTGCTTGTGAAGAATAACAAACTTGAGGTTACAGAGGTCGTAATGGAGGGAAGATGGTCTGCCATGTTCTAGACATTTATCATTTTCTCATAAACAGTGGAGTGCTATCTGCAATGTGTATATTATTGTTGTTGTTATTGTTATTACTACAGGAGTAATAAATGGTCATTGTTGGAAAATAAGAATAAGCAAACGAATGGCAAAAGCATCCACCTCTCAGCAAAACTTGAAAGCTATGTATCCTTGCCAGCTACACAGTCTCGCCTCTGCTTCTTCATCCTCCAGTCAGAATTGGGTCCCAAACTGCTTTTGTCATAATCACCATAGTGACCTACATGTTGCCAAATCCAGGGTTCTCGTCTCTTTTCTGCCCTTGTCCTACTCCACCTCTCAGGGATGTTGGATACAGTTGACTGCATTCCCCATCGGGGCACACCTTCCTCTGTTGGAGCCTGGGAAGCTCCACCCTCCCGCTTTCCCTCTACCCTCACTCTCCAGGCAGCTCAGCCCCTATCTTCTCTACTAGTAAAGAGGGCTGGTCTCCACCCTCTTCTCTGACCTAGACATGCTGCCTCCCTGGGTGATCCCTCCCAGACCCATGACTGTTATATCATCTACACGCTGAGGACTCACAAATGTAAAACTACAGTGAGGACCTCTCCCAGAGCTCCAGACTTATTTCTCCAGCTACCATTTGTCATCTCCATTGAAATAACAAGGATCTCACAATAAGCATGTCTAGAGATGAACGCAACTTTTCTTCCTAAATCTATTCTTTTCCCAATTGTCTCATCAAATGGCATCACCATCCACCCTAAGTCACTCTTGATTCCTTCCTGCCACTCACTCACCCCCATATCTAGTCATTCCATCTAGTCACTCCAGCAATCAGTTTGACCCATAAAGTAGATCCTATAATTAATCAGTTCTCTCCATGTCCTGGGACACCGCCTACCAAAGGCACCAACAACTCAACCAGAGCCAATACCTCACTGTCCTACGTTGTCCCGTGTCCATTCATGCCTGACCCCTATAGTCTCATCTTCACTCAGAAGCTAAAGTGACCAGCTTAATATATACAAAGGCTGTCCGGAAAATATTCAGCCATTGTCAATATAACAACGGTTACATGGCTGGATACTGTCTGGACAGCTCTCGTAAACCACTCTGTCTCTCCTTGGCTCAAAGCCATTAAATGGCTTCCAATCTAAGAAAAAAGTTCAAATCCCTGACAAGGATCACTAAGGCTATGTGTAGATGTGGCTCCTGCCTCCCACCTCCCTTTCCACCCCATCCCATACTACTTTCCCCAGTACTAAGCTTGGCACTCACACTGGCATGTTTTCTTCAAAAATGCGAAACTCTCACTTAAAGGCCTTTGCTCTTCCTTTTTCTTCTTTCTGGGATATTCTACAGCTCTGTGTCCAGCTGACTCTTCCTCCTCATTATTACCATCTCCAGTAACTTTCCCCTGACCAGTTTATTTCAAGTAGTTCCCCAAGTCACTATCACATAGCCCTGATTGATTTCCTATTGATTTTCTGTATATTCTTTGTCTCCTAGATTGTGAGCTACAAGAGGGCAGAATCTGTTGTCCCCTCATATCCGCTGTGTCTAGAATTGTACCTGTTGCAAAAAAATATTTGTTGCATAAATGAATAGATGAAATCTTAGAGATAACCATGGTTCACAGTTTGTATAACAATATAGAGAGGGAGAGAAAGAGAGAGAGAGAGTAAGTTTATAATTTTAGATATTCTTTCTCAAATCTTCTTCTACCTCTCCAGCTATCCTAGTTCACACACCCAACATCTCTCACTTGACTGCAGCAGCCTCATAACTGGGCTTCCCCCTTCAGATATAGAAACACCACAGTTATATAGATTTAGATATTCAACAGAGCTTCTTAGTGGAGTGAGATGATCAGCTTTGCTTTTTTAGAGCAATAAATGCCTCCATGTGGATGCAGGGATGATGTCAGAAATCAGGCAGAAAGCCAACCTGTAAGAGAGGGCCAGGGCTTGAACCCAGGGGATAGTGGGACAAGGGCATCAGGCTATGGGTTTAGATGTCTAAAAGTCTGAGGGTAGAATTGATGGCTTTGTCTAGGAGCGGGTGATGAAGAGGAGAATGCCTGTTCCCTAGATATACTTGGAAACCCAATAGCCCAGTGCTAAAAAAAAAAAAAAAAAAAAAAACACTGGTCCCACCCAGGCAGGTAGAAACACACCCAATGGGTCAAGTCAGCTATGCTTCCTTCTCCACACACTAATTTTAGAGTCTCATCTCCACTTCCTTCTCTGGCCCCCTTTCATGTGGACCAGATAATCACAAGGTGCTTTAAGTACGTATCTCCTACAAAGTTCCCAGTCCCAGAAAGTGGTTGGAGTAGGTATTCTCATAGCCCAAATTCATACATAACTAACTAAGGAACGTTACTACATGAGGCTAAGACTTGTATCTTCAACTTTTCTGGCTCCAAACTTCATGGCTGTAGTTTATTATTTGTTGGTTCTCAGATCTCTCTCTCTCTCTCTCTCTCTCTCTCTCTCACACACACACACACACATGCATTGGAGACATACATATAATTTAGAAGAGAGAAATTAATCAGCAAATATTTATTAAACTCTTACAATGTTTAGGCTGTATAAAATGCAAAAGAAACACAAGATGTGGCTCTTACCCCTAAAGGATTAACTATTTAATCAGAGATATAAAGTTTTTAGCATACATGTGAAATTAGGTAATTTTAAGACCAAGGGTGGGCCTGCCTTGAATATAAATACTTAAGACTCCTTGCATCATGTTATTTTTAAATATTGGACCCTAACAATCTGCATAATCTTTTATGTTTATAGTTCAATTATAATGTGTGAATTTGGAAGATTGGGAAAGAAAGGCATTGAAAAGCAGTTCAAACAGAAAAATGGAAGCCACAGGATATACAACAACCTCGTTTTATCATTCAGATTTGCAAACAGAACTCATTCAAGCTAGTTTAAGCAGAAAGGGAGTTTGTTGAAGAATATTTAGTCCCTTTCAGAATCTTCAGGAGGGCAAGAGAATCAAGCTCATAGGGTGAGCATCCAAAAGTGATGCCCTAGTTATACCATTGAACCACTGATTGAAATGCTATTGCCATGAACACTGGGCTCAGGCATCTCTGCCCACATTCTCGATGCTGGTTACAACCATCTTTGACAGTTGGATGTCTGTCTCTCAGCATTCTCTCTAGAAGGAATTCTACACAGCACCTCCTTCTTTATGGTATTTGCTTCCAAACTGACATCTAGCAGCTGGTAGCAAGAGCCCCAGCCACATGTCCATGCCTTAGCTGCAAGAGAAGTGGGGAAAGCACCCAGGAAGTCAGGAGTCATAACTCAGAGAAGTCCTCAAATGTAAGAAGAGTGTTCAAAGGGGCTGGGCAGGCCCAAAGCTTGACAAAGATCCACCACACCCAACACTCTGAATATGCTGCATCAGAAAATGTAAAGAGCCCTTAGACAAATTGGCTTCCTAAAATTCCCAAATATATCAAAAAGATTAAAAAATAAGACATGTGTTCTCCATGGGAGCTTCACTAGGGAGGAAGTAGTCAGTAGGCTAAAGGACACCAGGAAAACTTACTATCAGTGAATTGACATGGGCTGGGTGATTAGCCCTGTCCACACACATTCTGTAACCCAGTGCCTGTCCACAGATGTGCTCAGTGTCACAGTAAATGAGGAAAAGGCCACTGTAAAATATCACCAGGAGGCCCCCCTCCAGTGTCATTCCAAACATGAGGGCTGTCTTGTCTGATCCTGCCATCCTGATGGCCATTGGTCCATATATCCCCCAAAGAATTTGCTTGAGAGCATGGCAGCATGCTGAGGTTGGCATGGGAACACTGTGTGATCTTGGGCCTGTCTAAGCCTCAGTTTCTTCTTCTGCAAAGTGATCATGAGATAGAATATGTAAACCCTTTAGTTCAGAGCCTGGTATATAGTAGAACCTGAATATCAGTTTCCTAAACACATCATTCATGCTAACAAGTCTTCTCTGCAATTAGAACTCAGTGGTTGAAGAAAATTCCAGATATCAGAAACAGCAAATGCAGAGTCTCAGGGGCATGAAAGAGACTACTTTGTTCCCAATGCCTGCAATGCTCTGGTCTAAAGAGCTGATTTCAGTGGGGAATGGCAGGAGAGAGAATGAACAGGTAGACAACGAAGGCTCAACCCCAAGGAAAGTAACAGAATCCCATTGGCTCCAAAAGGCACGGTGCCAGGGCTGGGTGCACTGTGCAAGACCAGTTGGCAGGGACTGAGACAAGTCCTGGGAGAAGATGCTAAATGTCTCTACTAGGCATTTGGACAGAGAGGTGGAAGAAGTGAGAAAAGTTAAGATATAACCCAAATAGGACATGATAAATGGTTGAATGTGAAGGGTGGGCACAGAAAAGACCCCAAGACAGTGGTTCTCACCCTTGGTTGCTCTTTGAAAGAGCAGTGTACCAAGGGGTGGGAGCAGTTGGCCCTGGGTACAGGCTATGAGGGGTGCCTTGCTGTAGATAATTTATAAACAATAATAAAACCTTCAGTTGATCTGGTCTTTTATTATCGCCATAGGCTGGCACTTCTAAACAATGCCAGTGACAAAATACGCTGTCCTGGATTACAGCTGATGGACCTCCTTGCATCCCCCATTCCTGCCTTTATATATCTACTATATTAGAATCATCTGGAGAGCTTTTACAAATCCTGATGCCATATAAACAATCAAGAGATGTTAACGATATCTTTTCTTCCATTGTAATAGTGAACAAAAAGATCAAATGTCTGGGAACTTAAATGTACAAGGAATTCTGTTGACTAGAACAAGTAGGGAGGCTTAACAGTGCTTCACAGAATTTCATTTCCTCTTAGGTAAACCTGTAAACTTTCAAGGTAATCTAACTAAAAATACCGTAATAGATTAAAAAAAAATTCTAATGCTAATGTTTATATGAAAAAATAAAGAAGAATCTCCCAAAATGCTGCAGACCATGGTAAGAAACTTGTTCATTTGCTTTTTTAATATCAGAGTGGTGAAGCCCTTTCTATGAAGGATTGAAAACCTAAATGTCATAAAACACTCATTAAAGAGTCTCTATTAAGCAAAGTCAAAAGACAACCTAGACAAAAACATATATCAGATACAAAAGACTCATTTTCCTACTAGATAAATAATTGCTTCAAATTAATAAGATAAGAAATCAGGGGTCACAGGAAAGGAATAAATGGCTACTGGATGTATGAAAAGATGATTAACATCACTCAGAATAATGAAAATGCAAATTTAAAATACACTGATTTACCATTTTTCATCCACACCTTAGCAAAAATCAAATAATGATAACATTCCTTACCATAGGAAAAGAGGTACTCTTCCTCTCAACACATTGTTGGTGGGAGAACACAGCCTCCACTAGGTCAATTTAACACCCTCCATCAATTAATAGTACACATGCCCATTGACCCTGGGATCCAATTTTTCTTACAAGCATACCTACACATGCTAGGTACTGTTACTCTCTGGGACATTGTCATAGCATGACTGGGACCAATACAAATGTAATCATTTGGGGACTCGTTAAGTAGAGTAAAGTACATCTATACAATGGAATAATTTGGCTGCATAAAAACAAAACTGTTACTGGAGGGAAACAGGGTCCAGGCTCGTGCTACCTGCACCGTTCAGCCAATAGACAGACACAGGAGTTAGGTCATAGAATAAGCATTTATTACAAGGGCTTCCGTTACCCAAGATGGTGGAGGTTGGGTGGAAGAAAGGAAAGGGGTCTTTATGTCAGAGCTACATACAACATGTAAGGAGAAATAACCCTGCTGCCACCCTCAGACCTGTCCTACATCACACCCAGAGCTCTTCTCCTTTTTAACAATACCGTCCTTTGGAGAAGACTGGAGGCTGCAGAATGACCTTCCACACAGATCTCCGACGCAGAAGAAAGCAAAGCCCAAAAAGGACCAAGAAGAAAGGAGAGGGCCCTCTCTGCCCTTTCTCTGCCCACTGTCTTTTGGGAAGCACAGGCAGCTGGCATTTAGTCCTTCAGGTGGACCTCAGACTTCCACAGAAATAGAGGGGCCTTCTCTAGTTTTCCAGCCCAGCAATCCCAGTGCTGAGCCCCCTCGCTGCCAGGGCCATCTGCTTATCTTCTTCCTTTATACTCCTTATCTTCTTCCATTACACTCCAAGAGCCAGGTGGCCTGGCTTGGTCCACTGCTATTCTTGATGGACCTAACTCTCTGCCTTCTGCTGACTGCAAACACCTTCCCCTTCCAAAAAGTCCTCCTGTATTTATAGCCTTTCCAGTAATTGACAGGAGGGTTTCTTCCCCTATCAATCACTAATTACCCACATTAGCCAGCCACAGCACTTTTGTTCTTGTCAGTTTCAGTCCATTAGTTCTTCCATTCTTGTCAGCTTCAATCTATTAGTGCTAATTATATCTACCTCCAGCAGCTTCCCCCTAGCTTCCATCAAAACAGAAGGGAGATCCACTGAGGTGCTTGCCTGCTTATTTATAGCTACTCTGGGCAGCCTCCTCCTTTAGCGGCCCCTCCCTTCTTCACCCTGCTACGAAACAGCAACAACAAACCAAGCTCCCTAAGTATTAATATGGAATAATCTGTAAGATACAGTTAAGTCAAAAATACAAGATATAGAACAGTGTGCATACAAAGTTGTCATTAGTGTTTAAAAAGAAACTGAAGCTAAACATAGCTGTGTATAGTTATAAATTTTCCTCTAGGAGAGCAACTAGGTGATTAGCTCACTAGACTGGGAAAGAGACTTTGTCAAGTAGTGTTTTGTACCAGAGGCAAGTATTATCATTCATTAAAAGATGGAATTAAAGTAAGAAAAGAACCTACTGGTGTAAAGACAACACAATGAAGTGTAAAGGACATAGGGTTTCGATATCTGAATCCACCAAAAATTAAAATTTTAAAGCTAAAAAAAGAAAATGATGGGAAAGCGGGGATGGCTCAGCAGGTTAAGAGCTTGCTTTGTAGCCCTGGAAACCGAGGATCGAAGTCTGGCCCGGCCCAGCCCGTGCAGACCCATATGCTGAACTGGGGCGTGCTCCCCATGCAGGAGGCCTCCAGTTTGGTTCTCATCCCCCAGTTCGGCCCCTGGATTGAGGGAATGTACTTCCCATACAGGAGGCCCCCAGTCCAGTTACCACCCTGTGTGGCTCCTGCCCACCTGTGTGGAATGAAACCATGTTGGTGACATACAACTATGGAGACTGCTCTGGGCCCTCCCATTTTCTCTGTCTCTGTCTGTCTCTCCTTCTGTCTGTGAAAAACAATAAAATAAATCTTTTTTTTAAATGATGTCAAGAGCACACCCCAGTTCAATTACATCAGAATGTCTGGGGATGGGGCCCCAAGTGTCAATATATTTTAAAGCTTCCTGGGTGATTCTAATATTCAGCCAGCCAATGGTAAAAACCACAGGAGTGTGACTCTGGGTGTTTTGGCTTCAGTCTTGGGGCTGAAACTGCATCACTCTTAACATCTAAACCTTACTCTTCCTCCCACCCCACTAAGCACCAGCTTAAACCCTTTGTACTTCTCTGATCTTTGTATTTCTTCCCAGCCCAGCAGCATCTGGTCCTTACCTTTGTAGTTACCTCATCCCTCCCCTCTAGATAGCAAGAGTTCAGTTTTTTGTTTGTTTGGTTGGTTGGTTGCTTGGTTGGTTGCTTGCTTGCTTTGTTGATTGCTTGGTTGGTTAGTTTTGTTTTGTTTGTTTTATTTTGTTTTAATGAATTTGCCAAGAACCTAAGTAAACATCCTAACCTCCTGTCACTTCAATGATGGGAAATGTATTATAGTACTTTTAAGAAAGAGGGCACTCCCTGCCTTTCTGTGTGTCACTCTTTCTCAATGACTTCAGTTCCAATGGTTTCAGATGCAAGGAACGGAACACTGGCTCCAACAATAAAGATTTGTTGTTGCAAATAAAAGGCTGCCCTGTGGTGGGCCAGGCTCCACGCTGGGTGTGTCAGGGCACTGGCCCTACTTCCTGGAGGATCTACTGGTCCTCGCTTGCTCTTGAGTCAGTCATCTTCATCTTCATGCTGAGAGCAAGATAGCTGCTACGTGTCTAGATTTCATCCTCAAACTTCAAGATCCAGAGAAAGGGAAAGAAACTGTCTCCTCCTGGGTCCCGTCCTTGCCTGAAAAAGAAAAAAAAAATCCTAAAAGTTCCCAGCAGCCTTCTTTCCTCTTAATCTTATTAGCCAAATTGTCACTGTACTCTTTTCTAATCCAGTTATCTAGAAATAGGAATGGGATTATCATGGTTCTCAACTGGGTGTGATTTTACCTCCCAGGAGACCTTTGACAATATCTAGAGACATTTTTAGTTGTTTCAACTGGGATCAGAGGTGCTACTGGCAGAGACATGACTCAACATCCTATAATACACAAGGCACTCTCACAACAAAGAATTGTCAGCTCAAAATGTCACAAGTACCAAAATGGAAACATCTTGGCTTAGACTAATCATACTTACCCCTAGATATGAGGATAGGGTCACCTTCTCCAAGTCGTTTGTGGGATCCCAAACAATATCAGGAGTTTTAGGGAGAAGAAGGGATGTGGTAGGCAGCCAAGAATGTCCCTTACATTACTGCTTCATGGGTAATCGAGTCCAGCATCTGCCTCCTGCAGAGTAATCCAAATGGGGAAGTTAGAAATTGGTGGTCTAATCACAATAGATTACATAAATCTATAGTCTCAGAACCCAGTGGGGCTAACATTCTTGATTTAATATTTATATTTCTGTAGAACTAGAAGATTGGCACTCAAAATGACCATAGGACACTTGCTCATTGGTCAATCCAAGAACATTACCAATTGGCTTCTTTAAATCTTAACAGAGAGAGAAGTGTAGCATTACTATTTGTAGGATTTTAGCCATCAGGAAAAGTGTGAGGTTTAGCTGTTCCCATTTGCAACATCTCAAGGAGACGTGGAAGTTCAGGGAGTCAAGATTAAAGTATCAGCTAAAGCATCCAGAAGAACAACATATCCCTGTTCTTTGGTTTTTGTGGAAACAGTTATTTATCCAATATCTCTTTGGCCTAAAAACAAACCCATTAATTACAAAGATCAACTTTTTAGGACAAAGAGCAAGGTTGACATGCCATCTTGGGAACTGTGTATGTAGATTTCTGCTTGCTAAGCCTTTGGAAATATGTTGAGAACTAACTCATGCCCACAGACATTTGGTGTCATCATGACTCAGTCACACAATAGTAAAAGGCAGCTGGTTTCCATGCCAACATGACTGTGTCCCAGAGTTCTGTTTTAAAACTTAAACCAGGTTAATTCACCCTATGGCTCACATCACTATAAGTACCTGTGATGATTAGTTCTAGCTACCAAACATTTCTAGTTCTCCCTCTAAGCTCATGGTAGAATTTCATAACCCTGTTCCTTTAAATTTAAATGTGGTCATATGACTTGCGTAGGTCAATGAAAACTCCAGCAAGTGCACACACAAAAAAATTGAGCTTTGGCTACATAGAAGTAAAGAGACAGAGCCTCTGTCAACCTAGATCCCTAAGTGAGGATGGCGGGGAGCAAAGTTTCCATTACCTTGTTATAGAAAGTAGTATAAGCAAGAAACAACCTTCATATTTTTAAGTCACTAAGATGTGAGGTCATTTATTGCAGTGCTATAACCCATTTTATCCTGACTGATACAATTCCCAAGATGTTGGCTTCCCTCCAGTCATTTGTTTCCTCCTACATCTCCTTCTTGTATCACTCTAAGTTTTTTCTCTTCCAGCTAATTTCCAACTTCTCCTTTCACATCCCAGTGTCTACACTGTGCCTCTGGAGCCTAATCTTTGTGCCCAAGAAATTCCCTTGCATCCTCAGCTTCTCCACAGAATGTGTCCTTCACCACTGGTCCTTCTTTACCTGTACCCTGGCCCTCTTCTAGAAGCTTCTTCTCCCACACACACCTCCAACCTGAGGGTTGGGGGGCAGGGGTGAGATTGGTATTCCAGTGTCAACACTTCTTCTATCCATGAGTAGAAGTCCTTTGAGACTCATGGCCTCCAGCTGAATTACCGTAGCCCAAGTCTTTCCTCATTTTACTGACATCTGGTCACTCCTTCTCATGTACAGCCTCCTTGGGCACCTGGATCATAGTTTCCTCTCTTTTACAAGTCCTGTAGAATCCCAGGAAACTTCAGTAACCCTATGGATAACTACCAAACACCCTGGCCTCACGGCTTCCTGACCTTTCCAAGTCCAGTGATCTTCATCTTCTTTGTACACTGGCCACCCACTTTGAGACTGTATCCTTGTCACCACTCAGAATGCTTCCCTTCTGCAGTCGAAGCTGTGATGGCCACTGTGGAGCAACAATGTGATGACTCAGTAAGTTGAACTGCACTGAATCTCAAGCACCCATCCACTTCCCAAACTATGTCCTAGAGCAGAGATTCTCAAATTTTAGTGGCTTATTCTAATCCCCTGGGGGTCTTGTTAAAAGGAAGACTCTGATTACACAGGTCTGGAGTGAGACCTGAGATTCTGCATTTCTAATAGGCTCCCAGATGATGGCCATGCTTCTCTGGTCCATGGACCTTACTTTGAATCATAAGGAGCTAAGTGTCTATGAGACCCAGCTGCTCTGTGTTTCCTACTCTTCCTATGAAAAGAGCCTCTTTGAGCTCTAATCAATCCTGCATGTGACCCCCACCAACCAGAGACCTGTCTCAAGGAGTCCAGTGAACTGTGGGTCCTGCCTGGACTCTTACACTTTGAGTTTCAGTGTTTTAAAGGATCCCAGATATAAACAATTCACTATTCTCCGATACATAGCACTCTCATCACCTGTGGAAGTTACCTCTATTTGTACTTTATTTCTTTTTGTTTTCATTTTTTTAACCCTTCAATCTAGATATGTGTAACTTTTTCTTCCTCAGCCCTCATCATAGGCCAGCACGCTAGTATGTTTGATATAGTCCTTAAATATGCATATATTCAACCTTGTAAAATGAGTTTTGTATGCTTATATTTTTTAATTACATCAATGATGTGCAATTTTAAAAGAAAAAACATGAGACCTTCCTATGAGGTCTTGTGTGGCTTCTCCTGCCGAGGTGGCTGGGATTCGTGTCTCCTTATTTATATAGAAAAACAATGTACCCTTATTACTTGAACTAACCCTAGTGAGTCTCTGTTTCTTGCAACTAAAATAACCCAAGGAACATACTACCTCATTGGGGTGGTTGTAAGGCTTAACAGAGTAGGATGTGGTGTCTAGACTTCTCTGTCCTGTTGCTCCTGAAGTGTCAGAACCTCTTTTGTTGTGATTGACAAAAGGCTGAATGAAGACTGATTTGGGCCAGGATTAAGGATTCAGTCTCCACATGACCCAGTTGCCTTTGCCACATACCAAGAGCACCCCTAATACTAGCTTAAAATCTTGTTGTAACCCCTTTGGCATAATGATAGAAGAAATTAAGGACTTTAAAACATGCAGCCAGACTTGACTAGACAGACAGGTCAGTGGGCAGAGTAAAAAGCCCAGAAACAGACCCAGAAACACGTAGGGATTTAGTATATGCTAAAGGTGGTTTTTCATATCAGCAAGGAAAAGATGGATTAACTAATAAAATGGTGTTGGAACATCAGGGTGACTATCTGGGGGAAAAAAAATAATTTGGATTCTTATCTCACTGCTTATAACAAAGTAAATTCCAGATGAAGTAAAAAATATTTTTATATGTAAAAAAAAATTGTATATGTGAAAAAAAAATAAATTATTAGGAAAAAATCATGGGAGAATTTTGGTAATAATCTCCAATCCAAACACAAAAACTCAGATATCTCAGATGGCTTTAGCTGAATTAATTTTTTTTAATTCCTCAGGAAAAACTTCCTTAAAACACAAATAACTTTTGCAAATCAGTAAGGAAAAGACAATTTTGAAAAAATGGTCAAGAATCTAAAGAGCTCATAGAGAAGAAAATATAAATGCTCTAAACATAAAGTATACATAAGAATGACTTATAATAAGAAAAATTAAAATCACAATGACAATGCATTTTCAGCTCACAGATTGACAACACTGAAAGATTTTAGAAACTACATTGACAAATGGAAACAGTCACTCTTGTAAATTTCTCCAGAGGGCAATTTGACAATGTCTATTACATTTAAATGAACATGTTGTTTGACTTCTAAAAATATATTCACAAATATATTTAAGTATGTGCTAAATCACATGTTATTTTATTATTGTAAATGATGATTTATGCAAATAGTGCTATAGTATGAAGCTATAAAAAGTCATAAAGCTTTTGGATTATTGATGCCAGACATATTCAGAGAAAAGAGCAAGACACAGAGCAATGGAAGAGTGGGGGAGGGGAAGGAGAGTGAGAAGATATCTGGAAGGTTATGCAAGAACTTTACAGAGAAGTGGGGACAGTGTGGGCAGGGGAGGGAGACCTAACATTTCCTGTTTTCATTTTCATTTCCATTGAACATTACAGCATGCGCATCATTATAAAATTAAATTAAATTAATAAATATTATCAAAGGCTATGAGTTTGTCCAGCAAAAATTTTGATGTCCACTGAGTTATGGTTCTAATTTCTGTTGACTGTATATACAGACAAACAAGCACACAAAAAAGGAAGTTTAACAAGGAAGTAGGAGACTAGAGAGTGAGGGTCTGTTTTTATTCTGGGGTTTGGTTTTCCTAGGCACTTAGTGATGAAGTAACGCCTACCTTCGTAAGCCACAGGAGATGAGAAATAGCTCTCCCTCCCTCTTGAGAGAGAGCTACATGTAGCCTCAGAGAGTGGGTGTAGGGTCACAAAGATGACACACTGATGCATGACAGTCAATGCAGCTTGGTGACTGGGGCTCTCTAGCCAAGACAGTCAGCACAACCACAGGGAAAGGCAGGTACACAGGGCTGTTGATTCTGTAGTCACACTCCAAGTCAAGAGCCAGAACTCCTGAGACGCCTCTGAAATGCAAGGACCCAAAACAAAAGGGAAGGAAACATCAAAATAAATAAATAAATAAATAATTAGCAGAGGCAGAACACAGTGGCTAGAAAGGGCAACGGATAACAGGCTATGGAGTAGGAACGTAGAGGAAGGAGAGTGGCAGACGTTCAGCGTGGCTGAGGCAGAGACTACCTACCAACCTCTATTTTGTGTGTCTGGTGACCCCATCAAGACATATGGCCTTCAATTAGTACTGTGCTGGTTGAGTTCACAGTCATGGTAATGATGATGTGTTAATATTTATTCCCACTTAGAGAATGATCAGCACACAGTTCTAAGAGCTCTGACAGATGGGACTCTCAGAGAAGCACCCAGCATTTGCTTCAAGTTCTCTCAATATTGATACTATACTACTGTTTAATTCTTTCTTACCTGGCCTTCTATGAACCAGATCCCTTGCCCTATAGGTATTCATTTTTTCATTCATTCATTCATTCAATGAGAATTTATTGAGCACTTATTATACCAGGCATTGTACCAAGCCCAGAGAGACAGGGGTTAACATGACAGGTATGATCCCTACCTTCATGGAGGTTATAGTCTAGGGAAGAGACAGATAGTTAAAAATTTTAAACCCAAATAAATATATAATACATATTATGATACATGCTATGAAGGAAAAAATGTGCTCTGAGAGTGAGAAGCCAGCAGCCAGTGTTAGATTGTATGGTCAGGAACAAAGTCTGCCTCAACGCACAGCGCCAGGTACAGACATTGCACACAGAAAATACAACGTGTATGGGCATCTAGTTGTCAGCCAGACAGAATGGAACCACAAAGATTTCCAGGAAAGGGAAAGGCATGCTCAAAGTCACCAGAATAGGAAACATTTTGGCAAGGAGAAGCCACTGTTAGAAGTACAGAGTATGGAGAT
>PVKE010012722.1:0-37790 GCA_004027555.1 Craseonycteris thonglongyai
ATTTGCAATCATGGGTTATATAAAATCCTTACTTCAAGTTCTGCAGTAAAAGGAGTAGGGAGAGGGAATCAAACATACTGTGATGGAAAGTGAGCTGATTCTGGGTGGTGAGCACATAACGCAATGTATAGACAACTTAATATAGAATTGTACACCTGGAAACAATGTAATTGATATCAATTAATGTCACCCCAATAAACTTAACAAAACAAAACAAAACAGAAAACTTAAAAAAAAAAAAACATATGAACAGTTTTGATTAATATAGCAGATTTTTCTCAATGTATGTGTGAAATATATTTCTAATATGCATTTTAATTAGATAATACCCTTTAACAGCTTAATTCCTTCTGGAAAATTTTTGGCATGAATCAGAAAAGAGACAAATCTGACTTCCATTATGCATTCATACATTTTAGATAAATTCAAGTTACCAATTAAATTTGTGTTTTTTTTTTAATATGGTATAAATTCTAATTGAAGTATGCAATTCACTATTATAAGAAATACAATTATAGATAAATACAAAGAATATCCATATTGCTTAGTTGGCTGTATCTATACCATACCTACAGTGTGATTATATCTTCTAAATATGTAAATATTTTAATACTATTTGTTTTTATTTTTAGCAATCCACCTTTTAAATTTGATTGAATAATATTGATCTTTTTATATATTTTTATTTATTTATTTATTTATTTAGACAGAGAGAGATACAGAGACAGAGAGAGAACTGAACTGAGGGAGCTCCCAGCTCAGCATATGGTTCCGCAAGGGCCGGGGCCGGGATTCGATCCTCCACCCCCGGCGCTGCAAAGTGAGCGCTTAGCCCACTGAGCCATCTCGGCTTCCCCAATCTTTTTAAAATCACACACATAGGCACATACACATACACACACACAAAACCAAAGCCATATTGTAATGTCAATATGGTGACAAGCAAATCACAAAGGAACACTTTATTGTACTTGAAGTTTGGATGTAAATTGATAAGCTCTGTTAAAGTATGTTTTCAGTGTCTACACTTTCACATCTCCTTTAACTGATCTGATGCTTTAGAATATTGCTACTGCAAAGGTCAGGACTAAATAAAACTGCAAAGTCTGAAATATACTCCACATACTCTGTCTTCCCTTTGATTTATTTAATGGAACATTTACACAGTTCATTAGAGATGAGTTTGTTGGCATGGGGAATACATGTTAATTCAATCAGAACAGTTTCATATTATAAATTTATAACATGTTAATAGAACCTTTATTTTCAGGGCAAGAGTGGTATCCTCCTGCTAGACTAAAACTTTCATAACACCCTAAAACAGTTCATACACATTTACATTTCTAATCTAAGTATTTTGTAGTAATTTAGCTGCAATAATAGACCTGATTCCTATTAACCATTTAAGGATTTAGGGAAGGAAACAGGAAGATAATATATGTCTAGTGAATTCCTCAGCAAACAAAGCCAATGGTATGTTATTTTTAATATTTCAATGGTGACCCAGAAAAAATAACAGTAGAAATATTTAGAAGTCACCATCTCTGTGAAATCGTCTAAATTTGGAGAAAAGGTGAAAAATCTATACTGCTTAAATATTTCCTTTATGTGTATATTAGTATTATTTATATATAATTAATAACACATTTTATAATTTGGTAAAGAGTTTCAAAGACTCAGCTAATTTTTTTTATTATTATCAGAAAATATAGCTCATAATCAATGAACTGAAATGAGAAGTCAGCATTTCTGGTACATATTCTCCTGCATCCAGATTGATAATAGTAAGCAATTGCACTCCAGGATTTAATTATCAGAGGTACATTTTGTGGCTAACTCATCCTGGTGGGCTCATTGGGTTGCAGTTTTGCACCAAAGTATTCTTCAGGAACCATATTAAGGTTTCTTTATGACAGAGGCAGGCAATTAACTACTCCCACTTCAAATATCTCCCAGACTAAGATAATTTCTTACATGTTTGTGTTAGAGTTCTAGGCCTTCATTAAAATACTTTTTAAAAAATAAATATGGGGGAAGCCGGGATGGCTCAGTGAGTTACATGCTTACTTTGCAGCGCCGGGGATCGGGGATCGAATCCCAGCCCCGGCCCGTGTGGAACCATGTGCTGAACTGGGAGCTCCCCGAGTTCAGTTCTCTCTCTGTCTCTGTCTCTGTCTCTGTATCTCTCTCTCTCCCTCTGTCAAAAAAATAAAAAATAAAATAAATAAAAATATATTAAAAAACTGAGTTAAAAATAAATAAATAAATAAATAAATATGTATCATAAAATGTTCTTTGAGAAACTATTACCTATGCCTGAAGGAATTCTTGCATTTAACTTCTACATGAAATGGGATGGCCGATCTGGACTTAAAAGTAGTTATTATTATTATTTTTTTATACAACAAAATGTTAAATTTGACAGCTACATGCTTTTTATGTAAAACATGTGTTCTTTAAAAAAACTACATGGAATTTCCCCAGTTTAGACATCTACCAATGTAACTATTAATTGTGGTCTATTTCTCATTAAAAACAAAAACAAATCATTTTGAAGTGGAGGGAGAAGAGTAGTATAAGATGTGACAAGGTAAACATTTATTTCTTATTTTTCTCTAAATTCAAGCTTTGTATCATACCAAATTAAAGCAAAATGCACTGATAACATTTTTGCATGTCTGTTTGTGGTAGAAAAGTCTTCATAGAATCATAGAATTATGATTCACAGTAGGACATGGATAAGTGAAGTATGTAAAGTTTAAATAATTCATATGTAATGTACTCTTTATTTATTTATTTTTATTGTTAAATTTATTGGGGTGATATTGGTTATTAAACATTACACAGGATCCAGGTATACAATTAACAATGTACTCTCTTAAAAGTAATTATCTCAAATTAAAACAAACATTATGCATACAGCTAACGTTAAAATTTTAAAACTTTACATCATATTTTAGATAATGTAATTGTTAATATATATTGTTTAATAAAACAATATATTGTTAATATATATTAATAGCCAATATAATTTCCAAGTATTTTCTCCTGTTTATTATCTTTCAAAAAGAAAAAAATGAAGAAAAACCATTATCTTTGTGTTATAATTTTGGATAAGTACTTATGATCAAAAGTGCCAAAACAGATTATACTTCTCAAAGGTCAATTCTATTAATTTCTAAGCCCTCCTGTTCTATCCCTACATAATTACCTTTAGTTCTCAAAATACACAGTGGATGAAATCCCATTTTTTTTCTTGCAATCTTTTCCAATCTTCTAGTCCTGTTACTTGTTCTGTTTCCTGAATGTCTATTGAATTTAAAGTCATCAATATAATGTATGAAACTAATATTCTCAAGTTACATTTTGTGTATTCAGTAAATCTGTTTGTTACAGAAAGTAAGAATACTATGTTGTTGATATCTCAATTAAATATTTAGCCAGTATCCTAGTGACAGGGGGTTCATAAAAAAGCAGGGAGGAATTTCTGAAATATATGTAGATAACAAACAACCATTGGTATAATAAGTTTTGGGGGAAATAGTTTTTTTTTTTTAATTTATTTTCTTAGCAACATCTGAGAAGCACCAAAAATATCCTTATCTATCTGCAATGTATGTGGAGACATTACTCACACCATGGAATCATTTTGATTTTAGATTCTCTTCAAGTTAATTCACTGATATTTACACAGTGTGCAAGTGTCCCCAATATTCAACCTGCAGGACATCATAAGTTTGTAATTTCCAGGTTTATTTTCCATGTGCAATTAAGAGAAACCAAGTATATCCTACTAAAATATAATTTTGTGGCTAGGACTCCTCTTTATCTTTCTGCTAATGAATGCCACTAGTACGAAGGTTCTGGTATGTGGCCATTAACTTGTTCACAAAGAAGTTTGACTGAAACTGTTGTTCTTCCAGGCAGTCTTCAGTGTAAAGGGGATATGTTATAGATCTGCTCTTAATTATTTTCTATCCAGTTGTACTATATTACATTTGAGGATTTTGGTTCATCAAAAGAAACAATTAAGAGAGATAAGGGAAACCACCAAAAGTAAGAAAATATTTAAAATTTATAAAGCCATCAGATCTTTATATCCAGATTTGAAGAAATATAAATCAATAAAAAAGATAATACAGTAGGAAATGAAAGACACTACTATAAAGAATAACCACTCAACCACAGAGAAATATAAACGAACAACTGAAATACGATTCCACATTCACTAGAATGGCTAAAACCATAAAGACAAGAAATACCAGGTGTTGGTTAAAATACAGGGTCCAGTAGAATCAATGCCCTCTTTAAAGCTTGAGTGTGATGTTATTATGTTACAGAATTATATGCTTATGCTTTTGTAATAAAAAAAACATTAGTATAAATTACCAGCTTATAAAAAGGGGGTGTTACTTCTGCCAGATCCTGTATAGAACAATCAGAATTCTCATACATTGCTAGTATTAGTCTATACTAGTGCAACTACTTTGGGGAACTTGTGAGTATTTACTAAAGCTGAATATGTGCACATCACACAACATCCATTCTTGGTAATATACCCATCAGAAATGTGTGCATGTGTTTACCCAACATGCATCTACCTCCTAGAATGTTCAAAGCAGCACAATCTATACTAATTTCAAATATGAAACTTTCCAAGTACCCTAACCACCACTGAATGAATAAACAAAATTTTCTCTACAATATCATACAGCAATAGCAAGTGAGTGATCTACAAGTATGTGCAACAATGTGGATAATTCTCACAAATAATGTTGAACAAAAATAGCCAGACACACTAAAGTACTTTCTGTATGATTCAATGTATATTTAGTAAAATAAAGAAGGCAGAACTCATGTCCCCCATACGTGGTCACAATAATGGTCAGTGAGATGGTGGCTAAAAGGGAAACACAGGGAGCTACTGGGGCTTGGATAACAGTCAGTTTCATAGCCTGGATGATGTTTAATTGGTGTGTTTACTCTGTGAAAGTTTATTCCATATTTATGTTGGCATGCTTTTTGTATATATACGTATATATGTGTGTGTGTAGTGTATATATACATATATATGGACACACACACATATATAATGTATCTGTCTATACTATATGTCTATGTAAATGTTTTTTAATCAACACTCCTACATGGTGAAACACGCTCATGCACCACAGAAAAGTAAAAAGCACCCTTTCCTGCCTATTTCTCTCCATTCAACCCAAGTCCCTTTAACCCAAAGTGTTAAGTTGAACTTAGATTCATGTAGTTCCTCTTCACAGTAGGGAAGCCGTAGTTAATAAATGGAAGCACAGAAGATACAGAAGTCACATTTATATGTAGCAGTTTAAATTAAATACCAGATGACAACATTGATTTTAAGAAAACAACAAATTTAGGGATTATATTTCTGATAGGATCTGTTTTACTCTCTGTATTCAAAGCTCCAGAAGGTTTTTCTAGCAAAATACCTATCTGTGAGTTTCATCAACCTGTGACTCACTCTTTCATCATAGGAACAAATAAATACTTATTATCTCAAAATAAAAAGGAACACAAATTCAAATAACAATGTTTTTGAATTTTGAACAGAACAAAAGATAAAAGTGCACTGGAAGGCGCTGTGTTTTAAATGCAGTCTAGAAAATTGAAAGCTGGCTTATAGTGAGTCTGGGCATAAATGTGAGGATATCTGGCTAATGCACTCTGATTTACTTAAGCATCTAGTGTTACTTTTTTTTCTTACCGCGATAGCCTCAAGAGTTACTGTGACCTTGTTCTAAACAAATAGGCAAACTCTCACCTGTGAGACAATTCAGTGCTGAGCTGAAGCACACTTTTCATAAGCAAACCCTTACTAGAGACATATTATTATATTACTAATTGAAGTATTTCTTTAAAATTGTTGTGTGAAAGCCAATAACATCTTTACTGACTTACACTGAAGCCTGCTGAAAAATGACCTTCAATCACAGTGGCAATAGAGCTATTTATTAATAATGTTTCAGAAGCTGCTTCTTACTTACTGAGGTAACCAGGGCGTTGCTGTGAAAAGGAGGAGCTTGTCTTCCCCTCCCGCATTCCTTTACTAGGACAGTATAATTTGAGTCTCGTTAATCTACAGTGATATCTTCCTATTGTCAACATGCTGGGCAGAATGTCTTTCTAGGCTAATATTAAAACAGTGGTAGTAGTTTCCCACCCATTTCCACTGAGCTTTATTTGCAGCACTGTGATATGTGTAATAGAAGGTTTCACCACTTTTTTATTAGAAGTTATGTAAGGAATATCTATCAGTGCCAAAGGCAGAAAGTTGACATCATATATCAAGAGTCCTTAAGCACTTGTACATCATTCAGAAATATCAATTATTACAATATTTGTTTTAAACTGCCCAACTGTATACACAAAAGCAAGATATCAATCGTTATCAGTTACTCATACCTTCAATTCCTAACATTGTTAACTGGATATTATGTGCTACAAAGCTACTCCAAATTCTGAGAAAGTAATTATTTTTATTTAGACATCTCTCAATTTATTTTCATCATTCCTTTTTTTGAATTCAGCACAATGCTGCTTTAGGGATCTAGTCTGTAAATCCTTGCTGACTAATCTGTAATAACTCTAAGATGTTAAGTGAGAGGTGGCTCTGTTGTCTTGTTACTTAAAACTGGGGGAAGAGATGGGGTGCGATGAACTTTACTCAGTTACCTCATACTTGAACTTTCAGAATCCCATAAGGTCTTTGCATTCTGTAGTATTCATGTGCACAAGAGACTGACATGAAAGGGAAAGCATTTGTAAACAAAGATGAAATTTCTAGTGACCATGTTACCTACTGAATTTCCTTAATGTACTTAAACCTCATTACAGTTTCCTCTTTCTGTAGAAGGCTGAAATTTTGTGCCAGGGAACTACTAGCTTAGATGTTAATAATTTATAGACATTGTATATAAATATAATCACGTTAACTACTATGAGACTTGCAGCTGTGAATAACTTAAATGTCTATGAGGATTGGGGAAAAGAAAAGTAGCATTCCTTTTACATATTCAAAGTATCTGTATTTGCAAAGCAGAATTAAATTTGCTGCTCTAAATCAAACCAAAGGATGGTAATGAATTTGGATTTAAGTATACTGAAAAAATGGACAACATATGGATTTTAAAATTAAATATATACATAAGCCAATCAATTTGGAGGGGGAAAAGGAAAATAATAGCCTTGAAATAAAAATTAAACATTCATAATATGAGACAGAGGCTATTATAAAATGATTGTGGTATATATATATATATATATATATATATATATATATATATATACACACACACATATATATATATATATATATATATATATATATGCAGTAAGCTATGTTTTATTAGATTACTGGTTTCACAAAATGTATGTTCTGTTAGTATTTACAGCTTTTTCCCCCACAATTCCTAAAAACTACAAAAGAAGAAAAATAATATTTAACATATATCATTTAGCTTCAATTTACTTTCAAAGTATTCTTATTATACTAATACGTCATTTTCTTTATGCCAGGAATTAATACTTTCTCTCCTTAAAAAAAATTAAGGTGGTAACTTGAAGTAGATGAATTCATTTCCTTATACTATATTAGCCAGCTTTGTACCACCAGCTCGTCCTAAAAACTGTCTCTTCTATATCATTCTGAATATTCTATAGGGACTCTAGGAAAGATGCCTGAAAAATGCTAAAGAGCATTTTTATACTAACCTTAACATATAATCTTTTTTTGTTACCTAATTGGTTTTCATACTTTTATTGTTCAAATAGATAGCTTACTGTGGCGATTGAATATTAGTTGTGAGTCCAAATTGCCTAGGCTCAAATCTTGTCTACTTCACCCATTGGCTGTGGCATCTTGAACAAATTACTTAACTTCTTTGTGCCTCATGTCTTCATCAGTAAGGTGAAAATAATAATAGTACCTCTCAAAGGAATGTTTTAGAGATTAGACAAGGTAAGAAATAATATGTGTGAAAATTCTTTAAAAAGTGCATGGCACGTGGAAAGCAAATAATAGTTATATAAAAACAACTATCGGTATTTTGTCGACAGTGAACATTTGAGAGATTCCCTCTGTAAGGTGCATTTCTAAGCGTACATGACTTAACACATTTAATTCCAATGACAACCCTATGAAACAGATACTATTATCTCTCCACAGGAGCAGTGGGTTCTATAACACTTGATCAAGTCATAATATGTTGCCTGGTCTTAGTTATATTATCAGATTCCTAAAGTCTGGCCTTTGTTTTGTTTTGTTTGTTTGTTTGTTTTGTTTTTTTCTTTTATATCAAAAAAACTTGTAGGTAAATTATTAACGTGTTTTAATATGTAATAATTCTGAAGTATCTAGATTCAAAGTCAGCCTACAAAGTTCCATGTATAAGATAATGTGTTCAGAAAAAAAGCCCTCATAGTAATTTATCATCACCTCTTATGCACAAATTATTGTCCTAGGTTACTCTTCCAATAATAAGGTTAGGAACTGATCCTCATAAAAATTACATAACTTCCCAAGTCACTGAGATAACAGATAGCCGTAGTTAAGGTATGAACCTAGGCAATTCTAGCCTTCACATCCCTGAAAAGCCTCTAGAAATGAATATTTAGGACTTTTTTAAGGTATGAAAATAGATATGAACCCCAAGACTACTATTCTTAGGCAAAATATGTGGTTTTATAACTCAGGAAATTTGCATATCTGGAAAATAATGTTTAGTCCAAACAAATTTAACTTGAAAATGGTTTCATTTATTTATTTTTTACTTTATTTTTAAATGTATTTATTTATTTATTACAAAATTCCTGAATAATTTCTAAAATGCAGCTCAGTGCAAGAACACAAAACAGGCCTATCAGTATTCAAGTATAAAGTAGACGAGACCTGCATTATTAAGTAGAGTGTGTAAGGGACACTGATTCCTGAAATAATAATTATTCATATACCGTTATCCTCTCTCCCTAGAAAACCTCCCACTAAATTTGTAGTGAAGAAATATAAAGGCATAAATATGATAATAGAAAGAGTAAGAGAAAGAAATATATATATATATAAAAGAAAAAAGAAAAAAAAATGTAGAAGTCTGCTAAGGAATTCAAAATCTAATATGTCCCAGACAAAAGTAATGACAAAGATGCAACTCTGCCTGGCAGAACTTTGAAGCCTCCAGCTTTGTAAATCTATTGGGAAGGAGAAAGGACAGGTTAGATTACACTGTGAGAGTCAACTAATCCACCCAGAGCCATACACACTCACTCCTACATAGACATATACACACACTTATATATACTCTGATAAGATAATTCTACCTGTGTACAGAACACTGCAGAAGTCTATTTTCTGTTAAATAAAAAAGTTACAAAATTAATGAAAGAAAGAAAGAAAGAAAGAAAGAAAGAAAGAAAGAAAGAAAGAGAAAGAAAGAAAAGGAAAAGGAAAAGAGCTCTCTCCTCTAGAATATGAACAGTCCACTCAATCTGGTATTTAGGACTTCTCAATCCCTATTCAAACACTCAAAATCAAAGCCCACCTGTACATAAATTGCTGCATTTAAGCAGTTGCCAAGTTACTAATTATTTACTCAATTGTAAATGTGAATTAGTAAGATGAGACATGTGAAATATTTGGGAAATTTTTCTAAGTGAAAAAAGACAAATAGAAACCATTACTCCTCCAAAAAGAGATATGTGAAAAATTAAAAAGTATATTCTTAAAACAAGATACACTGTAAAAATAACAATTACAGGACAAGGTTCTTTTAACTTATTTTGAAACTTAAATATGCAAAGAATATCAATATTTTAAAATTCATACATATAATCTAATAGTGGTCATACAAGTTTCACTACAAATTTCTTCCAACTGCTCTATGCTGGGAAATTTTTATAATAAAATGTTGGGGAAAATCAGTGAATATATTACAGAACAAGATTTAATAAATTTTCCCAAAAGATTTGAAAACAAAGGTAAAGCAAAAAGTTTTGAAAGAAGTAAAAAACCTGAAGAAAGTGTTCAGAATCTCCAGTATGTAGCTAATAGGTATTTCAGCAAGTCCAGAACAATTGGGAGTAGAGAAAAAAATCAAAGAAATATGTAAAAATCTGTTCTCTAAATTAAAACTTGGGTCTCTGGATTGAAAGAGCCCACCCAGCATAATAATGAAATATGCATTTCATTACAACATATGGAAGTTTCAGAATTGTAAATACATAGAGATTGCACAAATGGCAGGGTGGGTGGGGTTGCTGAGCAACACTGGGAGGAGGAAGCTGGGGAGAAGCAGACAGGAGGGGAAGACCAGAACAGCAAGACTCTCAATAGCAATGCTGAACACCTGAAGACAAGAATGCAATACCCTTCAAGCCCCCAAGGGAAATTATTTTTACCTAAATTCTATTCACATCAATCATGTATGAAAAAGGAATTCCGCTATTTTTGAACAGGCAAGATCTCAAAATAAAACAAAACAAAACATCACCTCCAACAAAACCTTTAGATAGTTACTTGAAAATGCAGGTCTTTTGCTCTGACAAATGAAACAAATAAACTAAGAATGAGGATCCACACCAAAAACGGATTGAGCCCAGGAAAGCATTAAACAGAATCAGTCCCTAGGGTGACTGCTGTTCCAAAGGGTCCCAAGAAGCCAATCTTTGCAAAGTTTGAGAAAATATGAAAGGATCAAATAAGGGAAAAAAATATGGCACGAGAAAATACTCAAGAGTGGGGAAACACAAAAGTTGTGTAAAAACCAATGTAGTCATCATATGAATTGGTTCTGCAGTGATTATTTTTTATGTGATTCAAATAATACAAACATTGTTTATGTAAATGTTACCTACCTAGAAATTAAAAATATATAAACAAGAATGCAAATGAAGTTAAAGGAAAGGGAGAAAGTATAAATGTATGTACCTCACAATGTTGGGATAAAAAATACTTTTTGATGGAACAAGAATTAAAGATACATGGTTATAAAAGATAATCAACAGAGAAAAAAGTGATATGACTATTGTGATTGAGTTGACAAGTGAAATATAAATCAGTCAGTTAAATTGGGTTTTCAGATAAAGAATTATTTTTAGTATAAGTATGCGCCATGCTGTCTTAGTCTGTGCAGGCTATTATAACAGAGTAGTATAGACTGAGTAATGTATAAACAAGTAAATTTTATTTCTCACAGTTCTGGAGTTTGGGAAGTATAGAATCAAGGTATCAGCAGATTGAGAGACCATTTTCTGGTCCATAGGTGGCCACCTTCTCACGGTGTCCTCACATGGATGAAAGGGGTATGAAACTCTCTCCACCTCTTTTTGTAAAGGCATTAATCCCATTCATAAAGGCTCCGCCCTCATGACCTAATCACCTCCCATAGGCTCCACTTCCACATACTCTGACATTGGGGATTAGGTCCAACACATGAATTTGGGGGGTGGGGCACATGTAATCTAAAGCATGTGATATTTGAGACATATTTTTTGAAGATATTGTTTTTTAATAGAAAATTCAGTTGACTTGGGTATTATGCACTTTGGTTTGTGAGATATGACAACCCTCTACCATCAGGAAGGGGGAGAAAAGTTGGAGGCTGGTGTAAGGTAACTACATCCTTGCCTATTTAAGTAGGAAATTAATTTATAATATCTAAAACAAATTAAAATATATTGTGGAAATATAATACATCGGAATATTGAGATATCAGGAAAAAAGAAAGCTAACAATCCTGCTTCTGGGGACATAGTTGAAGGTAAGAAGTTTAGCACAATACTGTTAGCTTAGCCACATGGCTCTGTTAGTTTAACATTATAAACTTTAAAAACTTAAGTGGTCAGTCACATTTCACTGAGTATGTTAGAGGAAAGCAAAACTGCAATGAAGAAGAAAAGTGAAAACTCTTGATGGTAACACTAATTATAGATCGGAAGTGGGAATAGTTAGTAGTAAGCATCCCCAAATTAGAAAATGGCTACTCAGTGTATACTGGCAGAGATAAGAATAATGTGGGACAGGTAACTAAAACAGAAGGTTAGGAGTCAAATATTGACAAGCATAGAGTTAAGACCAAGGAAAAAGCAATCCCTGAGCTGTATGTGCATCATCACCATTTACCAGGGTCATAGTAAGGATAAAACAGGGATCCACACATATATGATGATACTTAGATGGATCCCTTTTAATTAGTACACACTTTCCTTTATGTGGTATGGTTTTGGTCTCTCACCCTGTAATCTTGTATCTTTATAGAGCCCTGAATAAGCATTCTCTCAGGCCTTGTAGTGGGTAAGCATCTTGATATCACAGCTAGACAAACCAGGAAGGAGGCGCCCATCAGGAGACTGCCCTTAGCATGATTATCTTGGAACTATTTATAGACATGGACAGACCTTGAATACATCTTATTAAGATAAATAAGTCAGAACAAAAGAATCAAGAAACATATGACCTCACTTATAGGTGGGATATAAAACTGAAAGGAACAAAGACACAGACTCATGGATACAGTCAATAGTTTAGTGGTTACCTGAGGGTGGGGGTGGGGAGGTGGGGGGAAGAGAGAGGTGGGGGAGAGTAGGGAGGGGGGATCAAACACATGGTGATGGAAAGTGAGCTGATTCTGGGTGGTGAGCACATAATGCAATGTATAGACAATGAAATGTAGAATTGTACACCTGGAAACAATGTAACTGATATCAATTAATATTACCCCAATAAATTTAACAACAACAAAAATATATTAGGGAACTTTTTCCTGTTGTTTTTTTTAATGACCCAATAAAAAGAACAGTCTTGGGGACAGAAGTCTAACACTGCCGTGTGCAACCTGTATTTATTCTGGAAAAAGTCAAAAATAAAAAAAACAGAGAGCAGATTAGTGGTTGTCGGGGGGGGGGGGCGTACTGGGTATCAATATAAAGGGATAACTTGAGGGAATTCTTTGGGATAATGGAATTTTTCTGCATTCTGTCTGTGCTGCCTTATTTGCATGTAAGAATTCATTACTGCACACGTCAGAAAAGTGAAATTCACTGCATGTTAATTTTGAGAAAATAATATGCAGCAACAAATTCTATCCAGGCTATCAATATGAAAGAGAGACGAGACAGTGATTTCAAAGGAGATAAAGCAGGGGAGCTAGAAATATTAAACGTCAAGCAAGATCATGGTAGGGCAAATCTAACCAAAATGAGTCTGAACCCAAGGAAACACAACTGATCTGAACTTGAAATCAGCATGAATCTAAGCCAGTAGTGATCTATATCTATATCTGTATCTGTGTCTGTATCTGTACCTATATCTATATCTATATCTATATCTATATCTATATCTAATCATCTATTTATAATTATAGATATAATTGCTGAACATCACTACAGTCATCTTCATCGCATTCCCTTTGGGAAGCTATGCATCAATGCCAGTGCCTAGTCCGCCCTTCAAAGCAATGTTGGAACTATTTTTCTGGGATAGCCATCAGAGCCATCATCATATTATCCTTGATGTCCTGAATGTTATCAAAATGTCTTCCTTTCAATACTTTCTTTATCTTTGGATAAAAAAAAGTCATTGGAGGCCAGATCAGGTGGGTAGGGAGGGTTTTACAATACAGTTATTTGTTTACTGGCTAAAAACTCCCCCAAAGACAGTGCTGTGTGAGCTGGTGCATTGTCATGGTATAAGAGCCATGAAAAGGCAAAAAGTTCAGGTCATTTTTGTCTTTTTCACACAGCCTTTTTAGTACTTTCAAATAGTTAACTTGGTTTTCTGAACAGCTGGTACAAATTCATAATGAACAATCACTCTGATACCAAAAAAGTTTAGCAACATCATTTTGACTCTTGATTTGGACTGATAGATGTTTTTGGTCATGGAGACTTGGCTGATTTCCATTGTGCACTTTCACTCTTTACAACAGGGAAATATTGGTACACATATTTGACCACCAGTGATAACATGGCCCAAAATATAATCTCTCCTCTCCAATAGGTCTTGGCGAACTTTGACTTTCCTTTACTTTTTTTCATTGGTGAGCTTTTCCAGGATCATTTTTATACACACCAGTCTCATGCCAAGATTTTCAGTGGATATTTTCCTAATTGTTTTTCTATCAATGTTTACTTGGTCTGGTACGCTTCTCATAGTTAGTTGACAATTTTGACGCACAACTTGATGAGTTTTTGCAGTGTTTTCGTTAGTTCTGTTTCTTGCTGGCCACGCTAACCTCTCTGCATCACTGAAGGTTTCTCTCCCCTCAGAAAAACATTTAATCCATTTGTACAATGATGTTTTCTTCATGGCATTATCCCCATAAACTTGGACAAATATGTCCTTGATTTTACTTCCACTTTTACCAAATTTAACAAGAAATTTAATGTTTGTTCCTTTGCTCTAATTCAAGCTCCACATTCTTGTGATGGCACACAAAAATATGCAGCAACAATAATGAATGCTACTCAGCAGTATACCACCATATACTTTGACACGAACACAGCTGTGAGACATTGATATACCAAAGTTATGAAACCTTCCCGACTTGTTTGTACAGTGTTGCCAACATAAGCACATGGCAGCAAATTCACAATTTTAATTGTCAGACCTCATGTAATGTTATACTCTTGAGCTAAGAATAGTTTCAAGGACAAATCATTGCTTTGAAATAAGGGAAATATTATATTTGCATTTCACTTTAGAAAGTAGGTATTCGTTGTTGCTTTGATTTTTTAAGTGACTATTTATTAGACAGTTTCAGACTCAGCAAATTTGAGAGGAAGGTACAGAGATGTGCCATACAGCTCTTGCCCCCACACATGCATAGCCTACTCTGTTATCAACTCCTCCTCACCGCCCACCCCCACAAAGTGGTCCATTTGTTACAATGGGCGAATCTATATTGACACAACATTATAATCCAAAGTTCATAGTTTGCCTTAGGGTTGGTCATTCTTGGTGTTCTAATTCTATGGGTTTGGTCAAATGTATAATAATATGTATTCATTATTATAGTATACTTTTATTTCCCTATAATCTTCTGTACTCTAGTTATTCTTACGTCCTCTAAAATACTGATCTTTTTACTGTCTCCATCGTTTGTTTTTTTCCCCCAGAATTTCATATAATTGCAATCTACAGTGTGTAGCCTTTCAGAATGGCTTCTTTCATTTAGTAATATGCTTTTAAGTTCCCTTCATGTCTTTTCATGGCTAGATAACTTATTTCTTTTTTGTGCTGAATAATATACCACTGTCTGAACGTACCACAATTTATTCATTTACCCCCTGAAGGACATTTTGGTAGCTTCCAAATTTTTGCAATTATGAATTATGGTGCTATAAACATCTGTGTGGGGGGTTTTGTGTGGACATGTTTTCAACTCCTTTGAATGAACACCAAGGAGTATGATTGCTGGATTATATAATAAGATTGGATTTAGTTTTATTAAGAAAACAAACAAACAAAGAAGCAAAAAACCTGCAGACTGTCTTTCAAAGTGCATTCTGCATTCTCTCCAGCAAAGAATAAAAGTTCCTGAACAGCCTCACAAGCATTTGGTGTTGCAGTGTTTTACATTTTGACCATTCTAATACATATGTAGTAATATATCATTTTGTATTATTTTTTATTATTTTGCATTTTCCTAATGACATATCGTGTGGAGCATCCTTCCACATACTTATTTGCAATTAATATATATATTCTTTGCTGAGGTGGTTATTAAGGCCGGTGGCCCATTTATTAATAGGGATTTTTTTTCTTTTGAATTTCAAGAGTTCTTTGTCTGTTTTGGATACAGTACTTTATTCGACGTGACTCTAACAAATATTCTTCCTGACCTGTAGCTTATCTTCTCACTGTCTTGCCATTGCCTTTCAGAGACAGGAGGTTTTTTTTACAATATCCTGATTATTGATTATTTCTTTCACTCATAGATTATGTTTAGTATTATATTTAAAAAATCATTGCCATACCCAAAATCATCTCTCTTTTTTCTTATGTTGTCTTCTAGGAGTTTTATAACTTTGCATTTTACATTCAGGTCTATGATCCATTTCAAGCTAATTTTTGTGTAGCGTATAAGCTTTGTTTCTGGATTCTTTCTTGTTATCCTTTCTTTCTTTCTCACTCCCTTCCTCCTTTCCTTCCTTCCTTCTCTCCCTCCTTTCCTTCCTTCCTTCCTCTCTCCCTTCCTTCCTTCCTTCTTGTTCTTTCTTTCTTTTATTTTATTGCATGTACACGTCTAGTATTTTCAGAACCATTTGTTGAAGTACTATTTTTGCTCCATTATATTGTCTTTGCCTTTTGTCAAATATCAATGGACTATATTTAAATGAGTCTATTTTGGAACTCTGATATACTCATCTATTCTTTCACCAATATCACTGTCTTGATTACTGTAGTTTTAAAGTTGGGTGATGTCAGTCCTCCAACCCTGTTCTTCTCTTTCACTACTGTGTTGAGTATTCCAGGGCTTTTGCCTCTCCATATCAATCTTAGACTCAGTTTGTCAGTATCCAACCTTGAAAGTAGATTTTTATATTAAAATAGTAATTATCATTTTGTAAATAAAAGCATAGATTAAACATAAGCAAAAAAAAAAAAAGTTTAAAAAGCCACAGGTTCAGAAAGCTTTCCTTGCTTCCACCTGTTCTTACCAATGTGAGAGTGCATATGTGTATAGATGTGTATACGTAATAAGATTGGTACAATACTACTAACTAAACTACAGACTTTATTTCACTGTTTTTTCCACTAACAGCCTTTGTTTTTCTTTCTTTTTTTTTAAACATTTATTTTATTGATTTTTGACAGAGAGAAACAGAGACAGAGAGAGACAGAGAGAAGGGGGAGGGCCCAGAGCAGTCTCCATAGTTGACATTAGTTTTCCTTATAGTTTCACTCCACAGGCAGGCACAGGGCTGCGCAGGGCAGGAACTGGGCCGGGAGCCTCCCACATAGGTCCTGGCAAGAACTGAACTGGGGGCACTCCCCAGTTCAGCATGTGGGTCTGCATGGGCCGGGGCCGGGATTCGATCCTCAGTCCTCGGGGCTTCAAAGCGAGCACTTTACCCGCTGTACCATCCCAGCTTTCCCTGTTTTTCTTTTTTTTCCTTTTTTTTTCTTTTTTTCAGCATCTTATCAATTTAGTTTGCAACGTGTTTTGTTTCATATCTCTTCAGTTTCCTTCCATCTATAAGTTTCTTGGTCTTCCTTTGACTTTCATGACCTTGACACTTTTAATTAATTAACTTTTAAGTAAAATGTCCCCCAATTTGGGTTTGTTTGATATCTTCTTATAATTAGGTTGAGTTTGTGCGTAGCCAAGAACACTACAGAAGTGATGCTCACTTTTCGCTGCATCAGAACAGGGCTATGTGAAGTAGATATACCTTATTAATGATGAGGTTGGCATTGATCGCTTTGTTAACATGGTGTGTGGCAATTTTCTCTACCTTAAAGTCAACATGTTTCCTTTTACAATGAACAAGTATTTAGAGGAAGCTATTTTTGGACTATGCAAATATCCTATGTATAATTAAATCTTCATAAATATTGTCATTCATCCATATATCAGATCTGTAACAATTATTATTGTGATGCTCTGATGGTGAATTTCTATTTCTCTCATTCCACTTATAATTTTAATTGAAATTCTTCTATAAAAAACAGCTGTCCCTTTTTCCACTTAATTTATTCAATTATTTATTTTTATTACCATTGACATATTCATTTTGTTCTATAGGTTACAGTCTAATAATAACGTTGTTTAGTTTGATGCTCATGTTATCAGAGCTTTGGCCATTTGTAGTGTCTTGTTTTTTAACATTTTTCTTTCATTGTGATACAAGGAAAATTATCACTTTTTTTAAACAAAGATTATTTATTTAAAGATTCATTTTATAGTTTTTGACAGAGAGAAAGACAGAGAGACAGTGAGAAGGGGGAGGGCTCAGAGCAGTCTTTATAGTTGTACATCATCAGTTTTCAGCATGGTTTAATTCAACACTGGTTGGCAGGGCCCCACAAGGCAGGTCCCGAGCCAGGGACATTTGGCATGGGAAGCACACTCCTATGAGCTGGGGACTGAACCAGGAGCCTCCCACATGGGAAGATTACCCTGGTAAGAACCATACTGAGGGCCTCCCACATGAGATACACAACCCAGTTTAGCATATGATTCCTCAAGGGTCAGGGTTCAGACTCAATCCTCAGACCCCAGGGCTGCAAGGCGAGTGCTCAACCTGCTGAACCATCCCAGCCTCCCCAATTTTTATTTAGTTTTGGAGAGAAGGTGAGAGAGAGAGGAGGGAGAGCCTAATGCAGTCCCTATAGTTGTGCATCATTAGTTGTGACATGGTTTCATTCTACACAGGTGGATGTGGGGTCACAGGGAGCAGGAATTGAACTGGGGGCCTCCCACTTCAGATGTGAGAATCTTTGCCATCAAACTATTCCAATGGTTATCAGTTGTGTCTAAATACTATGCATTCACCTGATATTAATATTAAATAATATTGAATATCAACTGTAACTGAAATTAAAAAAAAAAGAGGGGGGAGGTAATGAAGAAAAATAAGAGGTTCAAATTTTCAGGTATAAAATAAATAGTAAGTCTTGGGAATGTATTGTACAGCATAGGAAATACAGTCAATAAAATTGTAATAGTGTGGGTACAGTGCTAGATGGTTGCTGGACTTACGGTGGTCACTTCTTTAGGTATATGAACTTTGAATAACTATGATGTATACCTGAAACTAACATAACCTTGTAGGTTAGCTATATTTTAATAAAAATATTTTTTAAAAATGGGTAATTTCATTGCACACTGTTTCTTCTATCTGATATTTTACTGATTTGTGGCTTTATGTCCTTTTTACCAAAAAGTAATTAAAATTTTTCTTATGTAGAGATATCTATCTCTAATCGTGCATTCTCAACAGTTCCTTGCCTCATTCCTATACTTTGTAGAAGTTAATTAAACACAGCTCTATTGAAAAAAGTAATATTGATTCTTAAATATACCAAATCTACTTGAATATGTAGTTATGTTTCAGTAGCTTTAGTAGTCAGGGGTCTGGACACACAAAAACAGATAAACAACTACAACAATTTTAAAAAACTTTGATTACCAAGTTTGACAATGTAGTTCTACAAAGATATAAAGATTTCAATGAGTCTGTTGTAGGATATTACCATTTCAATAAAAACAAATCATTAAAAAATAAAAACAAGGGAAAGCCGGGATGGCTTAGTGGGTTAAGCACTCACTTTGAAGCCCTGAGGATGGAGGATCGAATCCCGGCTCTGGCTCAGGTGGACCCACATTCTGAACTGGGGTGTGCTTCCCAAATGCGGTGAGGCCCCTAGTTCAGTTAAAATAATAATGAAAATAAAAATAAATAAATAAAAATAAATAAATAAAAAGCAAACAAACAATTATATATGTATATATATACATTTACATATAGTATATGATAAGTACATTAAGTATCCTGTATTACTCAACTAAGCAAGATATATGCTCAAGTCATAGTGTCTAAGTCAAGTGTCTAAGATACTCTTTTTAGACATTTGATATATAGCATACTTCAGGAAATGTCAATATTCCAACATTAACAACCTCAGAAATACCATTTTTGTACCATGCTTACACAACAGTTATTAAAAAACAAACAATGAGCACTAAAAGAGGATAATGTACTTTGCAGTTTAACAAGTTATTTTCTTCTCTCTACCAATTCTCTAAGGTAATTATAAGACTGAACTATTAGGTGTATACTCATATAAATGTACATCACATTCCTTAATCTCCATAACTGTTCTTAGCAGTTCTTCTAGTTATAACTCTGCTGTCAAGTATACTTTATTCCACTGAGACTAAAATCCTTTACACAATCTGTGTTAGAAATCATCATAAAGGATCTAAAACATGGCTGCCTGTATTTTAATTCAGGAATGACAAAAATACTCCAGACGTAGTGTATGGTTTTGTTTCTATCAAGTTAAAAGAAAATAAGGTTTTGATCAAAGCAATCCAATGAACTTTGTCTTCTGTGTCTCTAAATCAACAATTCTTTTATCTATCTCCTCTCAATATTTACTTCTGACCATCATTCAGGTCTTCAATTTTCTTCAGTCTTTATAAGTTCTCTTTTTCATATCTGGTAAGAATACAATATCTTTCATTTAAGTGTTAGAGAAAATTAATGCAAAGAAGACCATTGTTTTATCTTTAGTTATGTAGATGTCCTTGAAGTTACCTGGCCTACATATCCTGAAGATGAAATGCTTTAATTCTTTTGGGATAATGTTCAAAATAGTGTTGGGACTCTTATCAAAGGGAAAAAAATTTTTTTTTTTTTAAATGAGCTTTATAGTAGTTGGACTTCAGCTCATTACTGAAAGCTGGGAAGTGTATGGAAAGAGCACTGTGTTATTTTTTTATGGGTTTCTGCAAGATCTGAAGCATGTCATTTCTTAATTCAACATATACCATGTTGAGAACTGGTCCTTCATTAGAAGTGCAGCAGTGATTATGATAAGATCTCTACTGTCATTTGGTTTAAAAGAGTAGCAAGGAAATAAATCTTATAAAAGTAAATGCATACCATATGCAAAATAATTTCAAATGCTGATGAGTACTATATTGACACCATTCCTTGGACTCCCACCCCAAAATTAATGAAGTAAATTTCTGTTGGGAAGGACTCAGAGGAATGTAAGGCTACTTTACAGAAAATGATCAGATAAGTACTTTCTAAGAAGTTGCCATTGGCAATGAGCCTGTATAATGAGAGACAGACAAGTAGTCCCAGAGTGAAGAGGCTTCCAATAATGGCATTTAAGAAGAATAAAGTTGGGGAAGCCGGGATGGCTCAGTGGGTTGGGCGCTCACTTTGCAGCGCCGGGGACCGAGGATCAAATCCCGGCCCCGGCCCGTGCGGAACCATATGCTGAACTGGGAGCTCCCCTAGTTCAGTTCTCTCACTGTCTCTGTATCTCTCTCTCTCTCTCTCCTCTGTCAAAATAAATAAATAAATAAAATATATAAAAAATATATAAAAAGAAGAATAAAGTCAATATATTAGAGAAACAATGAATAAATCAGTGTGGCTCAAACATAGTCAATTCTGGGCAGGACACAATGATGTATCCTGGGGAACAAAGGAAAGAAAAAGCTCTTTTAAGATCTTATAAATCAAGATAAGGGATTTAGATTTTTATTTACAAAGAAGGAGGATAACAAGACATTGGAAGGTTTTAATTAGGGAAATAGTATAATTTCACTTATATTTTAGAACATCACCCATATGACTTCATGGAAACTGTATTGCAGATACAGCAGATGGAAACACAAAGATCAATTAGAATAAGTTTGTATGCAGGTCAAAGATGATGGTTTGAACTGAGATAATAGAGTGGAGATAGAAAAAAGAATAAATGTGCAATATATTTAAGATCTATCATAAGATGGATTTAGTATCTTTGAATTCAAATACATCTTGGCTTGAATCTTTTTTAAAACTGACTTTGATCAAGCGATTTAATTTCTGACATTCCATTCAGGCAAACGTACAACCATGAACAGTGGAAATGTATTATAGATTATAATAATGATGACAAATTCTTCTAATTCTTACATCTATACTTTTGGAATATGATTATTCAGGTATTCCTATCAAGAGGTTAAGCAGATTAATTCACCCCTTGAATCTGGGTTGGTCATGTCACTCTCTGTAGTCAATGGAATATGATACAAGTAGAGATTTAAAAGTTGTTGCACATGGATGGACCTAGAGACCATCTTATTAAGCAAAGTAAGTCAGACTGAAAGAATCAGGAAACACATGACCTCACTTATAGGTGGAATATAAAAGTGAAAGTATCAAAGACACAGAGACCTATGGACACACTCAATAGCTTGGTGATTGCCGGAGAGAGGGGGAGGAGGGGGAAGGGAGAGAGGGAGGGAAGGTGGGAGAGTGCACCAGCATTATGGACACACTCAATGGTTTGGTGGTTACCAGGATAGGGGGGAGGAGCGGGGGGACAGTTGTGGGCGGAGGTGGGAGTGGGCACTAGATATAAGGTGATGGAAGGGGAACTGATACTGAGTGATGGGCACATAATACGATGCATGAATGATGTGATGTGGACTTGTACATCTGTAAGCTGTCTAATTGTTATCAACCAATGTAACCTCATCAAATTTAACAATAAATTAAAAAAAAAAAAAAGTTGTTGCAAAATGTTTTCCCTCTACTTAAAATTTTGGATCCCTGCTACTACATCACCATGTGACAAAGCCCTGGCTAATCTACTATTTTATGGTAACGTGTGACCCACTAACTTTTGTCATCATAGGCTATAGCCTGCCAATCCCCAGCAACAGAACTTACACCTGAACAGCAGGTGACTGTATTTCCATAAGTGATTTGATTGTCACCAACAGAAGAACAACCCAGCTGAGGCCAGCCCTTGCTAACTCACGGAATCACAATTTAAAGAAATGAACTGGGGAAGCCGGGATGGCTCAGTGGGTTAAGTGCTCACTTTGCAGCCCCAGGGACCAAGGATCGAATCCTGGCCCCGGTCCGTGCGGACCCATGTGCTGAACTGGGGAGTGACCCCAGTTCAGTTCTCTCTCTGTCTCTGTATCTCTCTCTCTCTCTCTCTCTCTGTCAAAAACAATAAAAAAAATGATCATTTTAAACTGCTAAAGTTTGAGGTGTGTTTTTTCTTTTTTCTTTCTTTTTTTTTATGAAGTAATAGGTAATTGATATATAAAGTCAGTGAGAATTAGGGTTGGACATGATTAAAGACTGGTTAGAGTTTGTGAATAGAAATACTGGAAGTGTAAAATACTCCATGATGATTTACAATTTGCATTAAAAAATGACAATGAATCATTACATTTGATTTGAAAGTCAAGGTAAATATAATAGCTCATCCTGATTATAGCCAATCAGAAATGAAGGCCATTTCTTTCTAAAATCATGAAGTATATGCTACACTAAGGATCTTAAAAAAAAAAAAAAATATATATATATATATATATATATATATATATATATATGGGCAGTGATTTATTAAATCAACTTATAGTCTAGTCAATTGGGCTTCCTTAAAACACAGTTCCAGTCACTACTTCACATTTACTGAATTTGAAATTTGAGGTAATAAAAAGTGGAGATATGTACTACAGTATGTCAACCTAGAAAACATATTAGAAATTTTATTCACTGTGACTAATTAAATTTACATAAAATGTTTCAGATTTCAACTATTTCTCCTTAAAGTTACATGAATCAAGAAGTGTTGCCAGTCCCCTTCCCATTTGCAAAAGGAAAGATGCGTGTTTAGTATGAAAAATTTTATAGCTTTCTCTAGAAATCTAGATTTCATAAGTAAAATTTCTGTTTTCTGGTAAAATAGAATCCAAACTCTATAAAACCAATTTATAAAATATCTTTCATAACAGAAATATTAATTATATGTTTGTGTATGTGTGTAATTCCTACATATTATATATGTACATTAGAAACAGAAAGAATATTCCCTTGGCTTGTAGATCTAAATGTTACCTATTGTTTTGGCTTAATCAGATCATTTATCTGCTTTGCCTCTTTGTTTCCACATTTGTAAAATAAGACTGTTGAATTATGGTCTCTAAGGTATCTTTTGATTCCAAGATTTTATGATTTATGACACAGATTCCTATTTTCAATTTCATATAATCCAATATATACTAACCATTTAATCTAACCATGCCACTACTCTCACATGAGTATTTCTTGTTTGCTTATATAATTATGTACACATCAGAGAATTAATTCATTAAGTCCCAATTTTCTCTGAGGATATAGGCAGTGAATGGCCAGACATCAGTTTATCCCATCTATTCAACGGAAGCTTCTTCCCAATCAATATTATGTGATCACCTGTCAGGAAAATGCAACCAAGACTGATCACTACAGGTGAACCTTTAACCTTGTTATTGATTTGCCACCTTTGATTTATAAAATATATCATGATTTCCAATTAATGTTATTTAATTATTTGATTACTTCAATATTGGAAGTGTTTCATTATTGATTTGTTTTAATAGCAATCACATTAAGCATCCAATCTATGCTATGCAATATTTTAGAAAATGTGACTATATTTCTTGCATTCAGTTTTTTTAATACTATTCTTATAATAGAACTAAAGGATACGTAACCACTTTCAGTCATATATAACACATGGATTTTTGTATGCTTGATATTATGAAAAAAGGTAAAGATTAAATTACCCTGAGGAGGGAGTGAATAATGGTATAATATAAAATACTTGGTGTAGGTTTCTTAAAAAGTGTGATCTCCAAAAGTGATAACAGATTGGATGTGTACAGAGGTAGAATAGGAGATCAATTTCTGCATTCGATTTTAAAAATTCAAAAACTCTAATCAAAATAAAATAATCACCTTCATAGCTTACAATCTAGAATTTTCTTCATTGATTTATTTTTTTAAGGAAAATTTTTTCAGAAAAAAATTAAATTGGATCTACCTAACTTTTAAATGATATCATATTAATTATTAATTATTAATTTTAAATGATATCATATTAATCATACCAGTTCCTTTAACAGCATGTATAAATTAAATTTCTTAGCTGGAAATTCTGTATGATTTTTTGATTATCAAACCGGAGCAAATAAACTCTATCTATTAATGACAATGTGCATGTATAACTATCAGAAGTAGAAATTTAGATGGCAGGGTTGGGTCTATTAAAGAGCCTAAGGTTAAGGAGGGTGCAATGGGGGCAGCAAAATGTGGGTGCTGATGCCCTTGTTATGAACATGAATAAATATAAAAGCACCACCAAAGTTTACCCTGTAATCTCCTGACGATGAACCCTGGACTCCCCATGCCTGAACCCTGCTCACGATCTTACTCGAAAACTCTAAGATACAACTGTAGCAGCTATGTTCTTAAGAAGCGCCGAAGAAGATTTAAATAATTCTCCAGAGTTTGAGAACCAGTAATTTGGACTAATTATTACAAACTAGAGAAAAGTGATCCATGACAGGCTAGGCTCTGAGATTAAGTAAAAATCAAACTCTTTATTAACATAGCATCTTTCCATGATTTGCTTCTGAGGAGTAATTGCAGCAGTAAAAATTCAAACCATGGCAAGAGGATGTTGAATGGGAGTTTAAATGAATAATTGAATGCAACCAGAGTCAGGCAATGGATATGAAGAAAAATACATATTGTTAAGAAGTAAATAATATAAGTTGATAAAAAAAAAGACAGCTGTTTTTTTTTCTTTTAAATTTGGAAGTTAAAAATAAACACATAAGCATGCACAAATGATACATGTATTTAAGTGACTCTGAGTATTAAAGACTGTCTCAGTTCACATTTTTACTAGTTGAAAAAATAGTCTTTAATACTATTGGGTAATTATAATTTATGTAAAATAATTCAATGTAATAATGTAGTAATATAACCTGAATTCAATAATAATTTGCCACTTTTTATGTTTTTGTTAATTGGAAGTGGGTTACATTTTATTATATCTAAAATGGGAATTCATCTAATACAAATTATGTCTTTGTTCCTTACAATAGCTATCTGCCAGGTAGCAGCTTCGATGTAGTGGCTGAAAGTTTTCTGTTGATGCTTTCCAGTAAGATCAAGAAAACACTTAGAATCAATGAGTCTTGAATTTAAATGTGTTAAATATTTGACAACAATTATTGTTACCTCCTTACTCATCAACTATGACCATAGGATATACCTGCAACTAACTTATCCATTGTAATTCCATTAGTATGGTTTTAACTATTATTTATGTAAAAGTTATTTAAATCTTAGGTTTTCTGATAATCTCATTTTAATTGAAAATCTGGATCAAAAGGAAAGTCTAAAATAATTTTGAGTCAGGCATCTTATTTTATTTTATTTATTCTTTCCCAAGTTCTCAAAGTTTATAGAGAAAGTTTAAGGCTGAGAACTTATCTAATTGTAAGACAAAAATCATAGAACACTTGATAAAAATATAAACTTTTAGGACCTTTCCCTGGAAATTCTGATCTATTTGGGGGGGATAAATGTATGTTTTCAATTAGCTTCAGGTGTACAAAATAACATGAAGATTAGTTTAGACATGAACATACCTCATAAAGTGATAACCCTAATAATTCTTCTACTCAACTGACACCTTATATACCTATTACCATACTACTTTTCCTATGCTGTACTCTACATCCTGTGACTATAACTATAACTATAAACATTATATATATATATATATATATATATATATATACACACACACACACACTTTTAAATTACAGTTGACATTCAATATTATAAACTCTTGTTGATAAAGTGTGCTACGGTCTGTTCATAAGGAAGCATTGCAACTAGCAAATGGCCAAGAAGCCACCACCCTGATTCTGATTCATTTTTGAGCTTTTACTAGGTACCAAACATGCTAAGTTATAGGCAAATAATCATATGCTTGACAATCCTACCAGGGAAGTATAATTGGTATAATTTGCCAAGGACATGTATTTATAGTCTTGGCTTGAAATATGGTTTATAACTCTGTCAACAGCACCTGGGGACATGGTGAAGGTTTGCTCTGCTGTCATTATAGCTGTACGTTTTTGAACAAAGTCAGTATTTCTCACTCTCATCATCCATCACAGGATTGGAAGCTTTTGGAGGTCAGAAGCATCGTTAACTTTGTTCTTTCTTTCACCACGTACTAGTATATAATTCTCGAACCACAGATACTAGTAATTGCCACGATACTACTTGATCTATTGTTCAATTCACATCAATTTAATTCAACAAATAGGTATTGACAGCTTCTCACTCTGCTGACATGAAACCAGTGTTAACTTGAACTTTCTCCTCCAAGACAAATTCTAAAATATTCCCCCAAATGGAAAGTAAAACTGATTTCTTTGCCAATGATTAGCAAGAGCCAAGTTAGAATTAGCAGTAACAAAGAGAGCAGCCTAGAGAGTCAAGAAAACATGGCTTTCTTCAAGGTGAGGTTTCCACTTCTGGCATCCTTTTACCTTACTGATCTAGGCAAATATCATTAAGCCATTGGCTAACCTGTAGCTCCCACCAGAGTCTGGAAAATGTCTCTGTTGTTTATGAAAAAATGGATGACACTTAAGTGGTGAGATCTCGGATAATTTACCACTTTTACCAGGATTGTCTTTAGTAATTTATATACTCTTGAACAGGATTTATACATGCAAATAAATACATTCATACTCATAAATAATGACTCTGAAAGCCTGGTCACTGGTTATTTGTATAATGCTACCTTTGGAAACAGTTCATGAGATGTAGAAAGAAAGTAAAACAGACACATCCTTTGTATTCAATTACATAAGAAAATCAGTTTTCCTGCCACACTAGCACAGTTCATTTATTTTCCTTAAATAGATATTACCATGCATGATTTTCAACCTTATTTGACCATTTTGGCTGATGAGGAAAACTTGGCTCCTAAAAAGCAACAATACCAACAGCAGAAGTGTTTTCCAAAGATATAGATTTTAGACATATCTTTGTATGTTTTTTTTAGTGTATGGACACCTATTGACCTCTTGTCCGTCATAAATATAGCTGGTGCCACCAGGAGAAATAGAAGTGGTTAGAATTTATTCAGCACTCTACAATCAAGAAAACTAAGCATAGAGTTGGGAGAAAATCTTTAGAAAATGAAAATTTAGTCAATTTAGCACATACCAGTAAATACAAAAGGCCATTTACTGATGATTCTTAGAATAAATATGATGAGGCCTGTTAAATCTTTGACTAGGGAATCTTTTTTTTTGTTAAGTTTTTATTAATTTTTGACAGAGAGACAGAGAGAGAGAGAGAGACAGACAGACAGACAGAACTGAACTGGGGGAGCTCCCAGTTCAGCATATGGTTCTGCACGGGCCGGGGCTGGGATTCGATCCTCGGTCCCCGGCGCTGCAAAGTGAGCGCTTCACCTACTGAGCCATCCCGGCTTCCCCATGACTAGGGAATCTTAAGAAATCACTCAGTCTGGACTTGAGCAGAGTAGAAATAAAAATTATGTCTCAGGGACTAAAAGAAAGATGGCCCTGTGCAGGTAACAGGTTAGACATGTATAAAAACATAAAAGTTATTAGAGGGATACCAATGCAAAGATGAAGTCAGTGGAGGTAGGCCACTCCTTGCAATGGAGACTAACAAAAGTCCTTGCAGTATGGATGGGATGGCCTCGGCGAATGAACCCAGAGCAAATACTTTTGGCCCTGTTCTCACCTTCTGTGTTTATAACCAGTGTGATCAATTTTAGACTACTATTTAGACAACTGTTTGAAGCTAATCTTTTCTTTTTATTTCCAGAGTAAGGTGCCTGTCATGTCCAAACCAGATAACTGTAATTTTCTCTCCTTTAGATTTCCTAGTGTGAACAGATGCTGTGATATCTCAAATTGTTATCTGTTATGACCAGAAAAAATATATCATTTATGATATACACTTTGCTGAGAAAAATAAACGTCGGGTCGCCTTTCTTTACCAACTGAAGAACTATGGAAACTGGGACCATTGGTCTTAGTTGGAGAAAACGACTAGTAAACTAAAACCTTATATATGAAGACCTGATAAACCATCTACTATGGGAGGGGTGGGTATAAACATAATCTAGACATAATTAGAGAGGGAATGAAAAGAAATCACATGCAGGAAACACCTACGGTACTGAAATTCTACTATTTGTAGAGAAGAAGGGGCATCATTTCTGCCATCAAGAAGCAGTCACATTAGGGAATGCCGTAAGAGCTCCGTGGTTGAGCACCTGCTTTGCAGTCATAAAGTCTGGGGTTTGCAAGGTCTGGGGTTCAATTCCCAGCCTTGGCCCATGCAATGCCATATGATGAACTGTGGCACATCTGGTAACCAATGGGATGGCTCAGTGCCAAATATTCTCGCCTCCCATGCAGGAGGCCCCCAGTCAGTTCCTGCCCTGTGTGGCCCACAGTCACCTGTGTGGAATGAAACTACAGGTGGAATGAAACTATGTCACAACAAATGATGTACACCTATAGAGACTGCCCTGGGCCCTCCCCTCTTCTTTCTCTCTCTCTCTCTCACCTACTCTCAAACAATAAACATAAATCTTTAAACAAAAAGCAGTCACTTTAATTGAAAAAGCTTTTTTTTTTTTAAGTCCATAATAACACATGATTTCATCTAATAGATAATAAAAATTTTATCCGGAAATGTCTGGAAAAAAACATATTGAGGCTCCTTCAGTTATTGGAGGTACAGGTGGATTTAAAATAAGACAATGGCAACCAAAATATCAGAATGCTTTATGAGTCTATTTTTTAAGTAAAATCTCTCTATTACCTTATATATGTTTTACCATAGCAGGGAATGGTCTGGGGCTGGCTCTTATATAAGGCTGAGACATGTGGAGAAGACAAGAAAGTAAAGAGAAAGTAACCTAAAAAAAAGAAACAAGCAAAAAAAAAAAAATATATATATATATATATATATAAATTACATTTTGTTTTACTTTTGAAAAAGTGCTAAATGTTCAAATAACTTTACAAAATACAACATACATTGTTTTTCTACTTCTTTGGAAATTTAATGCATGAAGAATATTAAAATCTCAAGAAATCTTAGCAAAGAAACCAAATAAATTTCTTGGGTTTTGCATATTTTTTAAACTTAGAGGAGGATAATTTTTCCCTCTTTCAGTCTTTATAACTAATTAAGCTAATTTGTGCAGAGCATACACTTTATATATAATACTGCTGTATTTCTAGGAGCAAAGTCTTGCCAGCCATCAGCACAGGGTTGAAATCCCAAGCCTGGCACTTATGAGCAGCTTGACCAGAGAAAGTTTCAAAGTCTCAAGCTTTTGTTCCTTTTCTTTTCTAAAGGTAAATATAGCATCCACCTTGGATTGAGAAAGGGTGCTGAGCTCAGTTCCTGTACAATGAACACTGATTATCATATTAATAACTCATGAAACACTTCATAATATGTTAATTTAAAAGTGTATAACAGTCTGGAAGAAGCCTGGCTCTCTGGAAATCATACTGTCTTATATGGGACAGTAATGAGGAAACCTGGACAATCTCCTCAAGGCTATGAGAAAGAAGGTACTCAGCTGTTCCAGTTGGTCTCCAATAGTCTTTCCTATTTCTTTCCTATTTCTACCCTTCCATTTTCACATTTTCTCGTCAGTTTTGTTTTCTACTCCAATATAAATTCTTGCCTTAGAGTTTCTTCATGAATTCTTCTCTTCCCCTCAACAAACCAAACATTTTAAAAACAAGTTTACTACATTGTGCCAGCCTCTGTGGTCACAATACTGAAAACAAGAGCAATGAATAATGGGACTACTTCCAATCCTCCAATTTGCATGAAGCCTTGCCTCTCTGCGAACTAATGTAGTGAGCTCTACTGTTAGATCCAGGATCCTTGGCATACCCCTTGCATCATCACACTTGAATCTTGGGAAAGCAATTGTATTTAGTGTACATAAGCCATAGATTACTCACATATAATATAATGTTATCCATGTTCACCTTTCAAGGTTATGACAAAGGTCAATTCCTTTCTAATTCTCTTAGGAAAATAGTTAACTTTTCATTAAAAACTTGTACCCTGATTACTTGTACTAGTGATTCCACATCTAAATGTTCTATACTTAGTATATATAATTACTTACCTTTTAGTCATATTTTTTTAATGTATATGTCTGGTTCTGTGCAACCATTATAAATATTTGTGGACACCCAGTGCTACACTGTCTTTTTGAGAATTTAAACTTACAAAACAAGGTAAATTATTACTTTTCTATGAATTTAACAGCAACTGAACTAACATCAAACATTTTGGGGAGTTTTTGATAAAGGAATGGGAAAATTAGCAAAATAGAGACTAGTGAGAAGGGTTTTAAAAATTCAAAACATTTTTTTACAATATGTTTTTCTATTTATCCTACCATAAAGTTCAGATCTCTTGTTAAATGTTGAGATATAGTAACTTAAAGTGATTTGAAATTCTAATTCAAATTTTAGAAGGTACTATATAATAAAAATATAATATGTTGTCATTTTTTATATATATTTAGAATGTTTTATTTTTAATTATTTATTTATTATTATTATTATTAGTTTACACTTGATGCCCCCTCTTTATGCCCCTCCAGCCCTTCCACCCCCACCCCCACCCCCAGGCAACCACCAAACCACTGACTGTGGTTTAGAATGCTTTAAAATAGGGTCTAGTTTTAAGCTATCTAAAAAATAATATTGTTTTTACCATTGTCCACTATTACAAAGTTTCATTTTCAATTGTGAATTAAAATAATTTCTTTCCAGTATAATAATTTTCATACTTATTTCTTTAATTCTTAGATGAATAAAATTAATTAACTATTTTATTAGAGATGTTTGAAGGGGCTGAAAAACTGTAAAAACAACAATCATCACAGTATAGGCATTCACATGCTGTGCTTCTTCAATACACACAAATTATAGGAATTATTAATGTTTAAATTTAGAAGTTGAGGGAAGCCAGGATGGCTCAGCAAGTTAAGTGCTCACTTTGCAGCTCCAGGAACCAAGGATCCAGTCCTGGCACCTGCCGTGAAGACCCATATGCTGAACTGAGACATGCTTCCCATGTAGGAGGCCCTCTGTTCTGTTCTCACCCCCCCAGTTCAGCCCCTGGTTCGAGGAGGTGCATCTTCCATGTGGGAAGCCCCTGACCAAGTTTCTGCCCTGCATGGCCCTTGGCCACCTGTGTGGAACAAGACCACGTCGAAAACTGATGATGTACAACAATGAAGTCTGCTCTGGGCCTTCTTCTTTCTCTCCATCTCTTTCTGTCTGTCTCTGTCTCTGTCAAGAACAATAAAATAAATATTATTTTAAAATGTAGAAGTTGATGGGAAAGCTGGGATGGCTCAGTGGGTTAAGTGCTTGCTTTGAAGCCTTTGGGTGTGCCCCCAGTTCAGTTATTGCCAGGGCCTATGTGGGAGGCTCTCGGCCCAGTTCCTGCCCTGCACAGCCCTGTGCCCACCTGTGGAGTGAATCTATATGGAAAACTAATGCTGTCAACTATGGAGACTGCTCTGGGCCCTCCCCCTTCTCTCTGTCTCTCTCTGTCTCTGTTTCTCTCTGTCAAAAATCTATAAAATAAATTTTAAAAAAATTTAGAAATTGAGACATCAGAAAAATATTAAATTTCTAAATTTTTCCTCCATAAAGAAATAATAACCGCTGTATATTATAAACTGAAGATGCAATATAAAAAGCTATCACTGTGTAACCTTTGCTTAGATGAGTATTTGGCTTGCAGTTTAACGAAATCAGATCCCCCAACAAAAGGGAGAAATTTTAAAAAATAAACCAAACTGCTTGTTTTACAAATTAAACCCAGATTAAAGCCCCTGGAACTAGCTGACTGGTGAACTGGAATTCTTGTCTCTTAGTTTCATAATCTATGTGCTATATTTTGCTGCATCCTTTGATATAGAGCCATTTGCATTTAAAATTTCTACTTATAGATACATTTGTTCAACTCCTAAAATAATGGTCACACAGTTCCCCATGCTTCAGGTTTCCATTTACGTGGCTATTAAAAAGTAACATGTTTCTCCATCAGTATTACTCATTGGTAGAATTCATAATACTTTTTATTTAAATACAAACTCTGGAGTAGCCAAAATATTTATTATAGAAAAACCATTTTATATGTCACTCTGATATTATATTCATATATGGAGATTTTTCTCCTCAGGCAAAAGCGTTAATTTTAATAGAGAGAATGCAATTTAAAGACCATGTAAAGTGATTTAACGTTTTTTTTTTTTTAATGTTCAGTTTAAATATAAGGGAAAAAACTCATTCCCCAAAACTAATATTTTAATTAGGGCAAATTGAGAATTTTGTTCTAGCTATTAGGAGAGAAGTTTCTGTATATTGGCAACAATGTTTCAAAACTTTCGGTCACTGTGCAACAATCAGCTTAGAATACTGGCTAAATTCATTAAAATAGCATCTCTCTCTCTCCTTCCCTCCCTTTCCTCCTTCCTCCATCCCTCCCTCCTTGTCTGTCTTTCTCTGTCTCTCTCTTTCTCTCTCTCCATCTGTTTCTTTTTTTGTGGCTACTTCAGCTGTTGTGAGCTGCTCATGTACATAAGGTGTGCAGAAAATGATGTTCTTTGGTTTTGCAATGAAATGAATTCCCTTGGTGACTTTCAACAATGTCTGTAGACTGGCAGCTTGCCATCTGGAATAACTGACACTTGGCTCCCCTGGGCGCACTGAACGGCATTGCTGCAAGATAGAATTAGTAACAGAAAAAGATGGAAATGGGAGGCACAAACTACTTGACACATATAAAATGGCGTAGCTTGTAAAGTAGAAGAGAAGGAAAAAGAAAAACAGGTACTGTTGGCATTTCAAAAGGACTTTATTCAATATCTTTTCTCAAAGAGATACTTTATAATTCAAGAAAAGGAAACTATTGACTTTTTATTTAGTTGCTTAAAGGAACAAACCAAGTTGTTTATTAATAAGGAATAATAAAAACTGATCAGTGTTGGTACAGCATAGTTCAAGATCAGATTAAGAATTCTGTATAGATCACTGTTTATTTATAACATTAAAAGTACACGACAAACATTCAAATATTGATTTTCTGTTGAATGATTTTATACAATGCTGTTTTTATCTTCTTTTTCTAAATATATATATATATTTTAATTTATTTTGACAGAGGAGAGAGAGAGGGAGATACAGAGAGAACTGAACTAGGGGAGCTCCCAGTTCAGCATATGGTTCCGCACGGGCGGGGGCGGGATTCGATCCTTGGGCCCCGGCGCTGCAATGTGAGTGCTTAACCCACTGAGCCATCCCGGCTTCCCGTTTTTATCTTTTAAACTTCTGAACAATTTTTAATTTTTACAAGTCCTTATTGCTAAATAGTAGATTTTTTTTAATATAAGCCAACTAAAATATCTCCTAAAATTATATTTGTATTATATTTAAAATGCAAAAAAAAACTACCATGTGCTTAAACCAAAACAAAAAACTGACAATCAAATTAAAATTTCTGCAATTTATATAACGTAAACATTACTGTGCTTTTTGCCTAATTTCATTCAAAATGTGCTTATTTCCTGGGTTTTACAAAATCATTCTCATGAATAACTATTGTTTGTATTTTTAAAAATAATCAAAGTGTTAATTTCCCTTTGATTAAATTCTCATCAGAAAAGAGGCACAAATGCTTAAATATATGAAATACTATATTACATAAAGATGCAGGGGTCCTCAAACTATGGCCCACGGGCCACGCGCAGCCCACCGAAAACATTTATCCGGCCCGCCGGGTGTTTTTGCCGCCGCTGCCGGTCCTGCTTAGCAGCCGACTCATCCTGGGCCCGCAGTCCGGCCCTCCAATGGTCTGAGGGACAGTGAACTGGGCCCCTGTTTAAAAAGTCTGAGGATGTCTGGCCGGAGTCTGTGGGAAAGCCAGGATGGCTCAACAGATTAAGTGCTCAGCATGCAGCCCTGGGGACCAAGGATCAAATCCTGGCCCTGTCCTGTGTGGGCTCATACACTGAACTGGGGTGTGCTTACCATGAGGGAAGGCCCCCAGTTTGGTTCTCATCCCCCGGTTCGGCCCCTGGCTCAAGGAGGCATGCCTCTCACATGGGAGGCCCCCCAGCCCAGCTCCTGCCTTGTTCAACCCTCGCCCATCTGTGTGGATGAAAACTGAGGATGTATAGCTATGGAGACTCCTCTGGTCCCTCCCCCTTCTCTCTGTCTTTCTCTGTCTCTTTCTCTGTTAAAAACAATAAAATATATCTTTAAAAAAAAGATATAGAGTCTGGATTTATACTAGGCCCCAATGTTAACAGCATATTTTTGTTTTATAATGCTTTTAAAGTTAACCAGCCATTTAATAACATGTAGTTCTTTTTGAATACTTGTGATATTCTAAATTCTTAAAATTAAGTTCTCTCATTCTATGATATTATAAATGACATTATATTCTACTTATAGTAGAAAATATGATGAAGAAGAATTAAGTAACTGTCCTAGAATATTGAAGTAATAAGCAGAAACAGGAATCCCTAACTCTTCGTATATATAACTGAACGCCTGCTTTATACTTTTATTTTTCTTTTAAGATTTATTTTATTGTTTTTTACAGAGAGAGACAGAGAGAAGGGGGAGGGCCCAGAGAAGTTTCCATAGTTGTATGTCATCAGTTTTCAATGTGCTTTTGTTCCACACAGATGAGCGGGGGTCACATAGGGTGGCAACTGTGCTGAGGGACTCCTGAATTGGAGGCATGTCCCCTTGAGCCAGGGACTGAACTGGGAGGTAAGAACCAAACTGGGGGCCTCCTGTGTGGGAAGCACACCTCAGTTTAGCATATGGGTCCACATGGACTGTGGCTGTAATTCAATCTAAAGTCCCCAGAGCTGCAAAGTGAGCACTTGACTTGCATAGCCATACTGGTTTCCACTATACTTTTTGACATATTCCTTCTAACTAGGTATTACCTATGCAAATAAAAGAGAACTGATCAACTTAAGGGTTACAGAGTACTAAAGTAACCCAAATCTCCAAGAGGTAGTATAGCATATTCTGATATTGTTTTATACTCAAAATCTAATTAAAGATGGTCTCCAAATTATAATAGCTTGACATACCATTTTTCTATTTTACAATGGTGTGAAAGTAACACAGATTCAGTAAAAACTGTACTTCAAATTTAGAATTTTAATCTTTTCCTGAGCTAGAGATTTTTGGTAGGATATTCCCTCATGATGGTAAGCAGCAGCAGCAAGATGATTTTGCCCAACTGTAGGCTAATATAAGTGTTCTGAGCATGTGTAAGGTAGGCTAAACTAATGTATGCTGGTATTTATGTATATTAAACACATTTTCGGCTTACATAATTTTCAACTTAAGATGGGTTTATCAGGATATAACCCATCGTAAGTCAAAGAGCATTTACAATAATTTTCCAGTCTAATGTGTACTCCAATAATTTTGTCAGGTAAAGCTTTGAGAATCACTTGTAGAAAAGAATGTCTAATGAGCTCATGTTTACTTTGGGATTAAATTTTACTCATTTTACTAATATTTTACTTTTACTCATTTTACTTTAATCTTTAAAGCCATTTATAATTGTAACTATTATATTAATTATACTATATTAAATTATATATTATTATGTTATATATTATAATGGTACAGCAAAAAGGGAGCACACACTATTTTAAATATACAACAGAGTGCTGTAAGGATTAGCCAGAGCAAACAGGCAGGAGAAAGAAGTAAAAGGCATCTAAATTCGGAGTGAAGTTTAAATATAAATTTTTGCAGATTACATAATCCTTTATATCAATAAAAGACTCCATCAGAAAACTATTAGAAATAATAAGTGGGGAAGCTGGGATGGCTCAGTGGGTTAAGTGCTCACTTTGCAGTGCCGGGGACCAGGGATCGAATCCCGACCCCGGCCTGTGCGGAACCATATGCTGAACTGGGAGCTCCCCCAGTTCAGTTCTCTCTCTCTGTTTCTGTCTCTGTATCTCTCTCTCTCTGTCAAAAATAAAATAAATAAATAAAAATATATTTAAAAAACATTAAAAAATACTAGTAAAATTGTAGGACACAAAATCAATGCACAAAAAAATTCATAGCATTTTTATATACAAAAAAAAATTTTCAATAAAAGATATGAGAAAAATAGTACCTTCTGCAATCACAACAACAACAACAAAAAAGGTACCTAGGAATAAACTTAACAAAGAATGTAAAGGAGTCGTACATGGAAAACTGTAAGAAACTATTAAAAGAAATTGAAGAAGATACAAAGAAATGGAAAGATATTCCATGTTCATGGATTGGAAGAATCAACATAGTTAAAATGGCCATATTAACCACAGAAATATGCAGATTTAACGCAATTCCTATCAAAATCTCACAGACATTCTTTTGAGAAAGATAAAAATATCAAATTCATATGGAACCACAAAAGACCCCAAATCATCAAATCAATTCTACAAAAAACGATTAAGGCTGGAAGAATCATATTTTCAGATTTTAGTTTATCCTACAAAGCATCAATAATCAAAACAGCTTGTTTTGGGTAGAAAATTAGATATACATATCAATGGAACAGTATTGAAGACCCAGAAAACAGTCACAAATTTATGGGCAGATAATTTTTGACAAAGGAGCAAAAAAGATACAATGGAGAAAAAAAGTCTCTTCAGTAAATGGTGCTGGGAAAATTGGAAAATCACATGCAAAAGAATGAATCTGGACTGTGAACTATCACCATATACCAAATTAACTCAAAGTGGAATAAAGACCTCCACAGAAGATCCCAAATAAACTGCATAGACAAAAACATAGGTACTAAACTTATAGATCTTGTGTTCAGAGAAGACTTCATGAACTTGAACTCAAAGACAAGGGAAGTAAAAGCAAAAATAAATGAGTGGGACTATATCAAATGAAAAAAGTTTCTGCACAAAAATAGGTAACCATCAATAGAGTAAAAAGGCAACTAACCAAACGGGAGAAAATATTTGCAAATAATGCCTCTAGTAAGGGGCTAATATCTAAAACATATAAAGAACTCAGACAACTCACCAATTAAAAAACAAACAGGGAGAGAAAAAGATGGCAGCATGGGAG
>PVKE010012723.1:0-37788 GCA_004027555.1 Craseonycteris thonglongyai
TGGGAGGGGGAGGCATTAGCAACAATAGTTAGTCCTGAGTTGTTCATGGTCATGAGAATCTTAGCTGATTCTCTCAATCATCCAGCTTTGTGTTTGTGATATTTTGGACATAATGGAATTTCAGTGGTGTCCATAATGTGGCAATGCAAAAAAGGAAACATACTTTTGGGCCATTAATATGAACCCTAAATTTAACTAACTCAGAAGAAGTGGGGATGGAAATCTCAGGTTGACCAGGTAAAGAAGGGGTCGGTTCTGATTGTTCATTCCCATGAAATTACTGGAGAGACCTAGGTCTCCCTCTACTGGTAGGGAGATAGAAATAAATCTGTTTAATGTAAATTTAAAGGATTTGTTAATTTTACAAGACTTCTAACTCCAGACCATTGAAACAAAAGAAATTCTCTACACAGCTTATCTTCCCATTTTATAATTCAGTGTGGATTTAGCATTCACACACACACACACACACACACACACACACACACCCAGGTCATAAAGAACGTCTGATTACTACAAAAGTACATTTATAATCTTTCAAAATGATGAACTCATTAAATGAGCACCCTATGGAGTACTTTCATGTTCTAAACTTATAGTTTTTAAGACTCTTGGGATGGGGAGCTAGAATTTCAACACCCAAGAATTAAAGTGGATATAAAGAACTATCCATTGTCCTTGTTACTATAGTTTATATTATAATAAAGTCTCCCCCTGCCCCCAGTGTTGTCTTTCAATGTGGAAAAAACCTCTTTCCAAATGACTTCTTCTATAACTTCAAATTTTAAGATTACCCTCGATTGCTCTCACATATTTTACTGATTTTAACAAGCCTGTGTTTTTATTATCCCCATATACACATATGAGAAAATAGATGCTCATGGGCTGATGCTTATGGAGTTTAAAATCATATGTGGTGGAACCAACCCAAGCTGACCACGAGACCGCACAACAGGTATTGCTGGTGCATAAGGGAGGAGTCCAGCTGTCGTGATCTGTGTCCAAAATTCTTTTCTTAAAACTTTCCACATGACACTCTTTTATGCCAAGGTGCGCTGAGCTTATGCCTTTGAAGAAAAATATGGAAATTAAAACAGAGTCTCTCCCACTAATGATGCTGGCACCTGGCAATGTCATAACATGAATTATACAATAAAGCAGGGTAATTATGCCAAAATGATTAATCAGAACTACTAATAAACATATATGATTATCATATATTAAAAATTCATTCTAAAGACATATATAATTCCATACTCAAAATGACACCAAGCCAGACTCCTTGAGTATAAAATAGAAACACATTTTTTCTCCCTCTCTCTCGCCTCTCTTCCCAGATAGCAATAATAATAATGCTAATTTAAACATTAGACTGTGCAGCTTACACTTTTTCATATCAGAACCTAATTTTATCACAACAGTGTCATAGTGAAGAGTCGAGGTATAAGTGTTTTACTTTAAAGATGAATACGTCCCTCTTCTGTCTCTCTCTCTCTCTCAAAAATAAAAATAAATAAATAAATAAAATGAGCTGTCCTTTATATATAAAAAAAAAAGATGAAAATGTCTACAATGAAAAGTGTCATTACCTTGCTTAATTTCACACTACAATTAGGTGTATAAAGGGCTTTAATACAGATTTAGTGACCTGCTCTAACTTGCTGTGAAGCAAGAGAGGAGTAGCCCTTTCAGCTTAAACAAGCCCATTTTTGGGCTAACCAGATGCCTGGCATTATGCATCACCAGTCCCTCAAGCCTGCAGACAGCTAGCTTTCCTTTCAGCCACCATCATCAGTGGATATTATTTCCCTTTCCATGGTTTTACAGTGGCTCCCAGATGCCTCCTAAATCCAATTAAAAACTCCTGAATTGAAGTTTTTGTTCTTCTAGCAATTGTTTGGTTTGTTTTCAACTCTTAGTGTTCTACTCAGGTTGTTAAAGTTTTATGCTTTCGTGGCACTACTTAGAAAAATCTCCTCTGTGCCAAACCACATTCTTTTCCTCTAGATCAAGCTTATGTAACTTGCAGCCCCGGGGGACACATGCGGCCCAGAACAGCTTTGAATGTGGCCCAACATGAGTTGTAAACTTTCTTAAAACATTAAGATTTTTTGTGATTTTTCTTTCTTTTTTTTTTTTTTTTAGCTCCATCAGCTATCAAAGACAATTCTTCTTCCAATGTGGCCCAGGGAAACCAAAAAAAATTGGATACCCCTGCTTTAGATTATAACCACTTCCCAAGAAGGGCTCAGATTCTTCCACAGCCTGACTGGGATCTATGCTGTGTCAGGTGCCATCTGACTGACTTACAGAGCAGGTGGTTTGGGTTAAGACCTTGGCTAGTGTTCTCTAGAACCAGCCAGTTTTACTCAACAGTTTTTAAATTAAACCTCAGGCCTTTGCAGGAGTGAGAGGGAAAATTTAAAAAACAGTGGAGAGAGGAGAGAACGGATGTAATGAGAAAACTATTCAGGAAAGAACTGAAGCTTTGGAAGGAGGTGGGGTGTTGGGGCGGGTGGTGGAGTAAATTCACCGGGGGTATGTTTTTGCCAATGCTTCTTGATCTGAGATTTCTGTGGTGAGATTTAGAATCAGTCTGTGAAAATTCCTCTTTCTCTCTTTTCTTTCTCTGAATGCCTACAGAGGCGAGAGCTGGCTCTCTGCGCTGGACAAGCCCAGGGTGCTTCAGGCAGCCTTGGAAATCTTATCTTTATTTTTTATGTTTTACAGCTTAGAAGATAATTCCTTCCCTAAATTAGACTAAGATGACTCACAAACCATTTCTCTCTGCCTAAAGATCTGAATAAATTAAAAGTTCTAGAGCCACAATAACTTTGTGTTCATTTACAGAGCGTGATCACATTCTTAACCTCAATAAAGCTATAACGTCTGGGTGTCTCAATGTCACACCAAAATGAAAAGGGCACAGCCACTTCAAAATAATTGTTTCTTTACTTGTATTAACTCCATCAGATGTGTATGTTACTGGTGGGGGAGCTAGTAAATATTAGTGCTACTAGAAAATGAATGACTCTGTCCTGTCAGTAGTTTATGTTCACCTCCGGTCCTCACAGTCACACCCTGAGTTAGGTAAATCATGTATAATCTTCCCTATTTTGTTTGCTAGTGTTTCAGGATTAGAGGTGAAACGACTTCACTAAAATACATGCAGCAAACAAGAGGCACAGCCAGCACAGAAATATGGGTCTTCCCTCGCCAGCCCAGTACACTGACCGTATGCATCCTGCAGCTTGCTAATAAATATCAGCCTTTTTGTGAAACGATGCTGCTCTCCTGTTCGTGGAGAAGACACTTGGAAAATAATAAATTTTTCACTCTACAGGAAGAGTATAAACCACAGACAGAACGTTATATATTTGTGCTTTTATCTTAATGTGATACTACTTTTCTCAATCTTAATGATTAAAAGATAATATTGTAATTTTATTTTAAAATGAAAAACAACATGGTGTTCTAGCATAGGAAATGTTTGCTCTGCTGTCTCTAGGTAAACCTATGTCAAGTTTATAGGTAGAGATCTACCTCCGTTATAATTTGAGTACGAACGAGAAAGACGAGGTTAGAATTTGAATGTTTAAGAGAAAAATAATTAATTGTTCAATGCTAAGTTACTACAGTCCCCAAAGCCATTTTTTTCCCAATTAATGTTACCTAATTTCTTCAGTGTATTTAAAAATATTACAAACCAACCTACCTTTCAATTCAAAATGTTCAACGTATGATGAAGTGATGACTGGTAAATTTTCTTTCCTTAGATCTCCTCTCCCTTTTGTCTTTCCTCCTTTCTTTCTCTTCTTTCCTCCCTTCCCTCTGTTTTATCCTGAACTCTCCCAGTTTATTCCTTTTACCCTCTTATCACTCTGGCAGCTGACTTGAATATATCACAAATTAGCTCTCTGAAAGTAAGCAGGTCTTGTGTTCCCTAATAAGCCCTTATTCAGAATACTGGCTACGTTTTCAATTTATTCAGTCATTGAACCTTTAGACGAGGACTGCTTTATAAATTTAAAAAAATAAATGGACAATTCATGCTATTTATCAGTCTTTTTAGAGAAATGTTGTAAGCGTGAAACATCAGAAACTGTTTTGAAAAACATGGGAATATTTTACAGGTTTGAATTTGATTGAACTTACTTGGCCCTAGGAAAATTCTTAAGGGATGATTAACACATGTTTCAGCCTTTTGTTTTTTCCTTCCTAAATTAAAATTACTCTAGGTGTATATTTCTAAAGTTTTTCATCCAAGAAACCCCCAAAACTTTAAGGATCACATTCAATTCTAGAATTATTAAAAATAATATAGCAATTGTCATTTTAAAAAATCCTTATGTGCTTGACATTTTTGTAGAAAAACAGTACAATGGTTTGATACTTTATATAACTCTTTTAAAACCTGGGTCTATGTGTTTCAGTCTTAGCATAGCATGGCCTTCAACTAAATAGACTACGAAGAAGACAAAAATGACAAAAATTATAATTTGTTGGTGAAATTATAAATTGGAGCCATTGATTGGAATGTGTTTCCATTATGACTTGGCATTTATAATCTAGTAGCCTTAAACTTCAATACATTCAATTCAATCTAGTATGTCATTATATTATAAAATTTCACTTAAAAATCTAATGTTAAAATGATTCAAATACAGACATATAGTAATAATCAATGATTTTTAAACATTCCTTATCTTTAGACAATATTCTTGATTTCTAAAATATTTATTAAACTGGTTTTAATGGAGCAAAGTAATACAAATCATTTTGCAACAATTTTGTAAGTGTAAATAAAAAAACACATTATAAAATGCAAGTGACTCCAGCATCTTCAGAATGTGAACAGGTTCTCACACCCCACTGTCGAATTTTACATTCTTCAATAGAGGATTCTCTCCCAAAACAAAATACTTCATTCAGCCATATTGGACCAGTACCTGCAAAAATCAAATACAGCTGCATTAGTAAGTATAGTTCAGTGTTTAAGTTTGAGTAAAAGAAAGCCTCATTTGGTCATTATCTATATACATGTTTTATGATCTCTATGAGAACTCAAAAATTAATATGCTACCCCAGAAAATGTTATATTCTGTCAATGTGTAAAATACTAAATACAGAGTATAAAAGCTTTAACAAAGGTACATACACAGTCCAACAAAATCACAGATTAATGAATGATTGGCTTATTTAAGTATTTAACAAATTAGTTTAATTTTAAAAAACAGGAAATATACCTTAAGTCATAATGTGCAATGACTTGATGATCAAAGTGTATCTGTATGAAGTATATTTCTTAGCTTCCGGTGTATTTCAGTTTACATGTGCCTAGTTTATCAAATATATTATATATTTTTAATTAAACTAAGACTAATAGAACTAGCAAAGGGCTTAAAAGCTGTCCCATAAGAAGTCCATGGATTATTCACTGCAAGTACATACAAACAGCAAAAAATGACAGAACTAACACTTACTCTTTGTTTGAATTCTTCCTCAGACACATTAGAAGAAAAAAACAATGGCTGTCAGTGGTAGGCTACCTAGCAGATATTTATCTAAATAAACGAACATAACTGCCACTTTTAAGATAAGGACATTATTGTATTAGTGAATAAGAAAACAATGGCTTTTGTGAAAGAAATTCATGGCAAGAAAAGATACTTTTAAAAATGAATATTTGGAAATGTTTTCCTGATAGTCTCTAAAGATTTTCTAAGTGTTCTAAGTGCACCGCATATAAATGTCATTATTTTTACACTTAAAACATTTTAGAAAGAGAACCTTTGAAGACTTCTAAAGAATGACTTCATTGGGTTTTGTTAAACATAATATTGCAAACTTCCTAATGAGTTTTCAAGAACATATCATGCAATCAAGAAGCTGAGGATTTAGCAGCTAAATTTCAACAAATACCTTTGCAAAACTGGTGGAGGGTAAATAAATATGTTAATACTGTAAGCATCATCAATAAATCATTTTTTCATTTGGATCAATATAATGTTAAATGATACTCTTTCAGTCACAAGAACCATACAAAACATATTTAGAAATAAATTCAATTTAGAGACAGAACTCTGTGTAGCTATAAAACAGTGTTAAATGACTTGCTTCTCAAAAAGGCATATATAATGGCATTATTCCTACTGATTTCTCAAGTATTCTGTGAAATCAATAAGTTAAAAATATATACATCATTAATAATGTATACATGAATAGTAATATGTGCATGTAATATATGAATAAATTAGCAGATACTGGGGATTTTGTAATCACAATGTAGATAACATTTCATTAAACCTTAAAAAGTTGGATAGAGGTTTCCAGGTATAAAAAAAAGAAGTCATTCCATATAGTAGGCAGCATGAAAATGCTTAAAGTATTAGCACAGTTACAGTCTCCTGGCATCTAAAACAAAAAGGAAATTAATGATGGAAGATAGGCTCACTGGGAATATTAGAGAAAGCTGGAACCATACTATAAATTTTTTTGAATTTTACATTGTGAGTCACTAAAAGAAATGACATTATCAAAACTACATTTCTGGCAGAAATGTGGAAGTTAAATTGAAGAAGAATCCATAAGCCAGAAGGACAGTTAATAGGTTGTTTACATAGACATATTCTGTGATGACTCATGTTTTTATTTCCATAAGCCAGAAGGACAGTTAATAGGTTGTTTACATAGACATGTTCTGTGATGACTCATATTTTTATTTATTTTTAGAATTAGACAGGGAATTTTGATTTCCACATCTAAAATAAATTGGAGAATAACTTAATTTTTGAATAATATGTGCCTTGACTAGAATGATCCAAATATGAGACAAAATTATATTTTGGTTTACATGAATTATCAAGGTAATTAGAAATATTGCATTTTTCATTTAATATAGTAGTAATTGAATCATTGATTCAAACAACATTTCTATTACAAAAGCAAAGGTTAGACAACGTGGAAAAACCAATGATGTGCAACTATGGAGACTGTTCTAGGCCCTCCCCCTTCTCTCTGTCTCTGTCTCTGTATTTCTCTCTCTCTCTCTGTCAAAAACAATAAAAATAAATCTTTTTTTTTTTTAAGATTTGTTTTTATTGTTTTTGACAGAGAGAAAGAGAGAGATACAGAGACAGAGACAGAGACAGAGAGAAGGGGGAGGGCCCAGCACAGTCTCCACAGTTGCACATCATTGGTTTTTCCACTTAAGTTTCATTCCACAGATGGGCGGGGCTGCACAGGGCAGGAACTGGGCCAAGGTCTCATCCTGATGAGAACCGAACTGGGGGCACTCCCCAGCTCAGCACGTGGGTCTACACGGGCCGGGGCCGGGATTCGATCTTCGGTCCCCAGGGCTGCAAAGTGAGCGCTTAACCCACTGAGCCATCCCGGCTTCCCCTAAAATAAATCTTAAAAAAACAATAGCAAAGGTTTTCTTGGAGTGATTAATTGTAAGAGTAGTAACAGTAATCTGGAGAGCTCAAGTGTTTCTTAAAATGTTTAGAACAATATTAAATCTTTTCAACTTGAAATTTTAAAGCAAATAAAAGAAAAATATTAGGGGAATATGATCTCAAAATCACAAATCTTTCCAGGAAAACATTTTGGTTCCCAAATTGCTCTTACTAGTTATAATGTGGTCCCATTTATATTTGTGAATGTTCATATATAAGAGCATGTTTGTGTATGTATTTCTTTTTAAATACTATATATAAAGTCTATACCAACATATTGGAAATCCCAAAGGGTACTAAAAAATATAAGCAAATAACAATTGCACACGTAGTAAAACTACTCTCATGTTAACATGGAAAGGAGTCAAAATAGTGGGGGTATTTATAAATTGTATTTACTACATTTATCGGAAGTTATAAATTGCATAAATAAACATAAGTAAAAGTATTTGTGAAAGCAGGTGCTTTGTCATCATTGGAAACACAAGAATGGTGTGGATCCATGCCTTCTGTACCCAGGGTACTGTGATGCTTTTACTCTATAATTTGTACATCTAGTCATTGGATTTAGACTTTTTACAAACCAGGAAAAGAGAATTAAGAGTGAGACCTCCCAAATGGTTGCCATACCAGCAGGGCTATCCCCACAGCGGAAGATATTATTTAGTCAGCTAATGTGCTGACATGTGGGCACAAGTTTTTAGAAATCACTGTAAAGGGATTCATGAATGTTAGAACTGCAAAGCTGTAGTAATAATAAGGAACATTTATGTCCACTCTTTGAAGAATTAACAATGTGACCAAAAACACAGTATTTTTGATCTGCTATCTCATGGAATCCTCAAATAACCTTAAAAAATGAAGTGCATTTATAGTACCATTTCACTGTTGAGGAAAGAAAAAATCAGAGTATGTTACCTTGCTCAAGGTCACATAACTAATGAATCACGGACCATTCCCACCTTGTGGCTGTCTAGAGCCAGTGCCTTTAATCAATGATTTACTGAAATCTGCATTATTAGATTTGATTGTTTAACAAGCCTGTTTTGAGTCTCTCTATGTGAGTGCACAAAATCAAAATTCATTCTGTCTTGGACTGGACTCCTAGTGAGGACTTTTGTTTTAGGTAGATGAAGCAACTGACATTACATATGTAATGAGTGGTAGAGATGATACTTCTGTATCTAGAACTCCTAGTTCTTATTTTGGGTCATTTTCTACCAAGAACACATGGATATAATAAATATATGGTGCCAATTTGTAACTAGTCTTTTGCTAAGTGGAAAAGATTCAGACACAGTGAACACGTTTTCAGACACAGTAACTATTTTCAGACAAAATGCCCATATTAGGTCTTTTCACATGTAATTTGGAAAAGTTAATCTACTAGTAATCTTGTAAAATAATGCCAATTATCACCATTTCATGGGTAGATAAACAGATTCAGAAAGGATAAATGCTATTTCAAAATAACACAGAACAGAGCCAAGCAGCAACTTATAGTTACCTTTAGAACTTAGTCATCGATATTGACTACATAGAAGCCCAAAGTTATAAAAATTGTTTAAAAAAATATGAGGTTTTTTTTTGCTTTTATATTAATATATTTAGAATTACTGAGCCTAAGGGATAACTGCTTTTAATATGCATTTCTCATATCATTCCAAATTGTTTCCTGCACTAAAAATTAATGCAAAGTCAGCATAAAATTAATAAAATTTTATCTTTATGCAAACCTCAAAGAGGGAAAAACAAATTTGTTTTTATTTCTTAGGTATTAGCTATTACTCAAGAATTTTGTTGTTGCTCCTGTCATTATTATTATTATTATTTTGTCTCTGAACTATCCTTTATACTTAGTGAAAACCTATGTAAAATCAATATGTATATTTTAGAGACATTTTAATTTTCAAATCCATCATTTATCTAGCTAGCTATCTAACCATTTGTTTTAACTACAATTTCCTTTACAGTTTGAGGACTGTAGGATGAAAAACTGACTGACTTGTTCCCAAAAGCAGGCAATGATAAATGTATTGTCCATTAGTCTTCTGAACGTTTGTGAATTTGGTTTGCATTGCTTCAGATATGCTTGACAGATGATACCATTACCTCATAATCTCTTTGTTTAAAAATACAGATATTGTTATTTCTCTAAGAGACTAAAATTTCTTTAATCTGATCTTCAACTCAACACTTTCATGAAATAAGAAAAGGTATTCAGATTTCATACATTAGCAAGATATAAAGTTAAAATATGGAATTTGAGATTAGCTGATGAGTAGATAGATATGTAGGGAAGCAAAAATCACAAATGGTTAAAAATCTCTGAAAGAATTTTTTTTGTTTATTTTCTTGGTTTATTTTTATTTTTTTACTGTTATATTTATTGGGGTGACATTGGTCAGTAATAGTTTCCAGGTGTACAACTCTACATTACATCATCTGTGCATTTCATTATGTGCTTACCACCCAGAATTAGCTCTCCTTCCATCACCACATATCTGGTGCCCACTCCCAATACCCCCACCCCCACTCTCCCTCCCCCTTCTCCCCTTCCCCCCATCCCCTCAGGTAACCACCAAACTATTGAGTGTGTCCATAAGTTTTTGTTTCTTTGTTACTTTCAGTTTTATATTTCACCTATAAGTGAGGTCATACATTTCCTAATTCCTCTGAAAGAATTTTGATTAAATCCAATTTTGGCTGAGTGATATGAACTTGTCTAACTTAAAATTTTAAATTGGGAAGTACTTTGTCAGCAGCTTCTCTGAGAAAACCTTTTTTTTTTTATCTTTTTTTTTTTTTTGGTCAAACTTGAAAATTGATGACAATCAGAATAGAGAACGGGTAAACAGATGATAGTTCTGAATTCTAGTTTTTTGGTCCTAACAAGCTACTTATTTTCCCTGTTTAATAAGAATATATGCAGAATAAGGGGTATGGCTAAAATACCTCTAATTTAGCTTTAAAATACCTCTTTCATTTAGCTTTAAAATTCTATGATTTAAAATTTTTGAGGAAGAACCTCTTTAGAAGAGTTCTCAAGAATAAAGAACTTAGGACATTCTGTCTAGTGAAAAGAGATAGGTTAAGAAAATGAATCTAGGCCTCCCTCACAACCACCATAATAACTATGTAAATTTTGAAAAGTTGTGTGACAGTTGACAGCTTTACTTTCTCTATGAAAAATTGGGGCTATAATATCTGTTTCTCACAGGCACTGTGTGCACTAAATAAATTCATGTAGTAAGCATCTGATATACAATATTATTTCATACTTACTATTGTCTTTGTTACTATAAATAACAAAACAAATATGTTAAGAACACAATAAGCTATATATTAGGTTCTATAATATCCAATATCTAAATATCTACATTTTAAAATGTGCAAAGGGGTGGGGGATGATGAGGGAGCTCAACAGGTTGAGTGCTTGCCTTGCAACCGCACGGTCCAGGAATCGAATCCCAGCCCTGGCCAGTGCAAACCCATGTGCTGAACTGCAGAGCACAACTGGTAACAGCCAGGTTGGCAGTAAAGGTTCTCACTTCCCATTGAGGGAGGCCCCCAATTTGGTTCCGCCCCATGTGGCCCCACAACCACCTGTGTGGAATGAAATTATGTCAAAAACCTAATGATGTACAAATATGGAAACTGTTCTGGGCTCTCTCCCCTTCTCTCTGTTTCTTTCTCTCACCCACTGAAAACAACAAAAAAATAATCTTTAAAATGTGCATGGATCAGTATATAAGAATCTGACTTCCAATCGTTTGATATATTTTATTTAATTTTGAGATTATTATTACTCCCATTCACTAAAGCAAAGGTGCAGTCATATTTTTGACCTCCTTCTGTTTACTCTTATATTTTATAAAATTTCATTTAGAAAACTGATTAAGGAATGGAAACTGGGTAATGAATTGATGTTGACATTTATGTTTAGATTTTTCTTTCGTTTCTGCTTTCAAATTGAAAACTTCAGCATCAACTTCTCTAAACTGAGGAAATGAAATAGCTCTCACAATCCAGCTCTCACTTCCCACCTGCCTCGGCATACAGGCTCAGACATGCGTTGAACAAATTCCCAGAGTATCACCATTGTCTGGTAGAGCTCATTCAAGTTTGCTACAGGGAGACCAATGGGATAAGAGATGGGAAAGCTTGCATAGGGACAGAAGTGACTCATTCCCCTTTTCCTGATCCATATAACAAGCACCAGATAGATGTCTCTTAGTGTTTCTGTAATTTAACCTTTTTGTCTACTCAGGAAGAAAAAAGAACATTTCTCTTTACGCAGAAAGTGCATTCAAATTAAGAACCTACTTAAAGGACCATATATGAAGCTTTATTCCTATAAATCTTTTCTTTTCCTACCTGCAAAATTAATTTTTCTTAAAACTACCAAGAATTATCTCTGGTAAGCCAGGTTTGCTATTTTAAAAGGAGAGAAAGACAGAGATGGAGAGAGAGAGAGAAACTATGTCCAGAAAATTCTATTCTTTTTATAATGGGGAAATTATACAATGGGAATAAATTCAAATTTTGCCTTCTTGTTTCCATTTTACTAATAACATACGATGTAGTGTTCATCTGATTCTTCTTACTTTCCTAAGAAATGACAAATAACTAAAATTCTAATGCATCTCTTTCTCTTCCCAATTCCTCCGCTCATATTTCTAAGTTTTCTTTCCTGTCTCTATTCCACATTCAAAATTGCTTTTTCATTTCCTCCCTGAGTGAAACTATAAATTTAAGGTGGAGGAGTGAAAAAATAAGGAGTTTAAACAGCTTTACATAAAAAGGTTGTTTGCCATGTCTAATCCAAAATCAGCTTACAATGTAAGTCTGTTTCTTCAAACACAATGTACAATGAAGCAGATCATGAAATTTATTTCTCAGATCTTTTTTCTTCAGAACAAGTAACCTCAGCTCTATTATTTCCCTCAGCTAGCTCATCCTGCTTTATTATTTTAAAATTCTCATAATCATTCTTCAATTGTTTGGCACTGAATTCTACATGTAGTTTTGAGACAATAGCTGGGAATGCTTTGGATACAATGGGGAGATCTCAGAGATCCTACACAGTACACTTCCATCATACCTCCCTCTGCGCAGTAGAAAATTACATTCAACTTTGTGAGCCTTGGAACAGCACTGCTGTCACTATACAACATAATACTGATCTGACTCTTCTGCCTTTCAAAGAGGATAAAAATAAACTTGCAATTAAACAGTTGGTGGCTAGCTCTGCCACTCTTGGACAATGCTACGAGGCAGGCTTTGTACAGGACTCACTGCATATCCTAGCTCATTTAAGATTCAAAATAAATCTACTGGGGTGGCATTATTATTATTACTATTATCATCTTATTAAAAAATTAAACTTCAGAGACATAAATGCCAGAGCTAAAGTTTCAACTTGTATCTCCTTAGTTATTAAATGCCTAGTCTTTCCAATTCACTTCAGCAGACACTTGAAAATGTGAAAGGAAAAACAAAATTCTGACATGCCATGCTGTTGTATTATAATTAAAACTCTAGTATAGTATATAGAATCACCAACTACCAGAAATACACAGCCTCACTGAAAATGGACCTTCATCTTAGGGAAGTAGTTAGTTATCTGAAGAAAACTTGAGAAAATTGCCTCCCATATGGCCCCAAAAATAATTTCACACGAGACTAAACTCTATTGTTTCATTACTTATTCAAATAGAAAACATTTTCTTGCCAGTATTTTTGAATACTTATTTTCTTTCTTTTTACCGATGCTTTAGACCAGAAATTCCTAGAGATATAAGCAGGAATGAATAGAAGCTGAGGGATAAAGAATATTTTACTTGTGAGGCTAGGCCTGAAAGCTAATGCAATCTTATGACAACAGTAGTCTCCAACTGTCTCTTTACCATCGGTGTTTGGAAACTTCAATATAAAAAAACAACTTTGAAGTCTATGACAAGGCTTCATATTCACAGAAGAAATAAAGCTGCGATACAACCTCTTGTTCACTTTCCTGCCACAGGTTGATTTTGCCAAACCTTATTAGTTTCCCCTGAATTAGGGTACATATGCTACTGCTATTGCTCTGAATTGTTTTTTCTCTTTGTAATAGATTAAAGGTTTACTTCAAGATATAAGAATTAATAAATTGTTTCTTAAAGAGACAGAGCTAAATGAAGAGTTGTCAATTCTTTGAATAATGTAAGCTATGAAATAACTCATCTTGACAAAAAGGTATTTTAGTGTATTTTTTCTCTTTTTGGATTGAGATGGTCAATGAGTTCAGATTTATTAAATTATCAATTGGTAAACTACATTTTATTTTGTCAACAAAAGCACTTCTTAAGAATCGTGTAATCATGTGCTATTTTTAAAACTGAAGAAATTTTAGCCACTTACCAAGTGAGTAAATGCACCTTGAATGAGAACTGTATGCCTTCTATTAGAACTGCAGCTACCCACCTCATAGTTGCTAACAGTCATTAGAAACGTTTGATACAATCATGTATTTAAAATAAATAGCCATTTATGATGTGGATCTCCGTTACCATAGAGATGGATTTTCTCCCTGTACCTATTGTGGAAACTCAGATTGGTAACCTTATCTTGTTCAATGGTTGACTGACTCGTTTGACTTTCTAGTGGCCAAGAGTTGAGGATTTTTTCTTTTCCCCTTCTCTGAAAAAAAAAAAGAAAGGAAGGAAGGAAGGGAGGGAGGAAGTAGGAAGAAGGAAGGAAGGAAAAAAGGAAGGAATCTAGTTTATTGAATTTATAACCATTTCAGTTTAGGAGGTAAGCTTTACAGGTGAGAGGATGATTTTAGTCCCATACTTTTCAATCTGGGGAAGAAGTTCTGGAAGTGTTGTAGAGGTGGAACATTTGGAAATTTCAAAGATCTATCTGGTTGTGGTGAATTATGGATAGTTTTTATTTCCTTTGTGTCCTCTACTTAAGGTACAAATTAAAAGCTAGTGGCCAAGGGCTTAACCTGATAGCAGAAACTCAACATCTCCACTCTCCTGTTTTTTCATCACTCTTCAGGAAATTACATTATCTTTTTGGTCTCTGAAGACTTTAGAACCTGGACTCCCACTTAAATGCCTCTCTTAACTGATATAGTCAATTCACTTAGGTTAAGGAATAAAGAATGGAATTGTGACCTATTTTTATATTCAGGTATTTAGCACAGTGCCTGACACATAGTTATTACTCAATAAATTATAGCATAATATTACTTAACAATACCTCTTGTGAATTCAAGAAGTCAATCCTATTTTGTTCTAGTCTTTTGATATGATTTGACACACTCCCTCATTTTATCACTATAGATAAAATAGCAGCATTACCAGATAACCTCTTCTCTGTAATTTCGCACATAATTTCTTCTTGCCCATATCTATCTAGACTAATATTTATGAAAAAGGTCAGTCTTTTTTTTTTTGGTCAACATAACTTAAGAGAAACCAACTATTTTTTAGATTTGGACAACAGGATAAATAAGTAGGAAATACTGACTTAAAAAAATACACACACACACACATATATGTCAGCTACTTTTTCTAATTGATATTCAGAATTGACACAGTTGTATAGGTTTAATTATACATTAAACCTATTTTAAGGTATCAATTTAGACAAAAAATGAGAGTAGAAATGTCATGGATACACATTCAAATATTTTGTCCCCTGAAAATGTTCTTCCTAGCTTTTTTAATGCATTCAGAGAGCAGGTCACTAGGCCACCCAGGTGAAGACAAGCACATGTACACCAAGAAAAAGAATTAATCAATGTTTCATCAACCTCAAAGAGAGAGGAAAGTAACATTCCCCTTTCCTCATTTTTATCATGTTCCTTAAAGGAGGGAAAGCCATAAGTAGTAGGTACGGAAAGCCCATGTAATTGCCTCTTTCTCTTTCCTGGCTTTTCAATGTCCTTTCGGAATGCAGGTGCTCCATCATGAACCAAGGACATAGCTCATTCCTGTAGGACATGACTGGGAGGTAAATGCAGAAAAGCTAGCACCCTCCCCTCTATTCCACAGATGACAGAACATGAGTGAGCACATGGAATTGCAGAGATGCCCACAAGACCCAACTTGGTAAGCTGAGCTTCCCAGGATGTTAGGCCTTATCAGTAATGTACTTATCCTGCTTTACCAATCACTCTATTTTCCTCTATGTTAGTACTCTGCCACTAGCCAATTAAATCTAAGTATAATTTAAATATAAAAAATTGTCTCAGAACATTTATGTCATGTGTTCTTAATACCCCTTTCTTTTCAGTTTAACTTCCTAGGCAAGGCCATTACAAAAAAAAAATTCTACATAGAATTTTTCTTCCCATCTTATGTTCCTGTCTCTACTTGATTCTCTACATTAGAAAATGCCTATGCTTCACTACAAAACATTTTTTCATTACCTTCTCCAAAGTAAGCTTCCTTCAGCACACTTCGAACACCCTGGAATCCCAAACTTCTACAGATGACCTGTCCACCACGCAATTCCCAGTGGTCATCGCAAACTGTACCCCACTGGCCGTCATAGAAAATCTCCACTCTGCCCTCATGAGGGCCACTACCACCAACAAGTCGAACGGTCTTAGGCAGAGCTGCAACAAAAATATGCAGGGGTTAATAACATGCACATGGAGTTTCATAGCACTTTCCTAAAAAAAACATTATAGTACATTGTTTTCAGTAAATTCAACTATTGAAATACACTTTAAACTTTCTAGCACCATCTATTGGTAAAGAGTTTAATTGCAAACACTGCATTAGTAAAAACTGAAGAGTAAAATCTATTCTGTTTTAACATTTAGTATGTAACATACAGGCTGTCCTCTCTTAACAACTGAGTTCCAATTCAGTTCCTATAACTAGGTCATTAAGAGACTTGGTTGATAACTGAGGAACTTAAAGGCAGATGTCTTGTGGTGTGTCATGGCACCATAGGGTACCGGTAGGTATATATGTTTCAGTGGATATTATGAGACACCATGTGTAGTCTTGCGTGATTGTGAATGCTTTATATAGTGAATATTAGCCCTGAGGAAATGAGACCAAGATTGAGAAAGGGGATCTCTGTGCTGGAGAACTGGTCATAAGTCAGAACAGTTATTAAACAGATAGGTTGTTAAGTGAGGGGTAGTTGTATATGATAGCCCTTCAGCAATGTTCCAATGACTTTAAAGATTTATTTTTATTGTGTTGACAGAGAGAGAGAGAGAGAGAGAGACGGAGAGAGAGAGAGAAAGGGGGAAAGCTGAGAGCAGTCTCCATGGTTGCACATCATTAGTTTTCTACATAGTTTCATTCCATAGGTGGAGCCGGGGCTGTATAGGACAGCAACCAGGCCGAGGGTTCCCAGGGGCCTCCTACGCCCCTGCAAGCCCAGGGCCACCCACATGGGAAGTATGCCCTGGGTGGGAGCCAAACTGGGGGCCTCCCACATAGGAGTTTCACCTTGGTGAGAACTGAACTGGGGACACAGCCCAGTTCAGCATGTGGGTCTGTGAGATGGGTGGGGGCTGGGGCTCGATCCTCGGACCTTGGGGCTGCAAGGTAAGGGCTCAACCCACTAAGCCATCCCGCGTTCCTTCCAATGACTTTAAAATTCAATAACCACGAATTTTTAATGACACGTAATTTTTCATAATGTTTAGAAAATTTTATAACAAAGCATTTTATTATTTTCTTGACACACTAACAAACTGGAACTTGCAATCCAGTGACTTTCAGTGATACAGAAAGTGGAGGAGGGGGAGCCAGGATGGCTCAGTGGGTTAAGCGCTCACTTTGCAGCCCCGGGGACCGAGGATCGAATCCCGGCCCCGGTCTGTGTGGACCCATATGCTGAACTGGGGAGTATCCCCAGTTCGGCCTGCCCTGCGCAGTCCCGTGCCTACCTGTGGAATGAAACTATGTGGAAAAACCAATGATATGCAACTATGGAGACTGCTCTGGGCCCTCCCCACTTCTCTCTGCCTCTCTCTCTCTCTCTCTCTCTCTCTCTCTCTCTCAAAAAAAAAAAAAAGAAAGTGGAGGAGAAAATACTTTATAATATCATAAACACAAAAACAGTTGACTGAACATTCTATCCTTTAGCAAGAGAAACAAGAGAACTGTAGTGACATTTATTTAGAAATAGCAAGAATATTCCTTATTATGTCTCTTGAATTTTGTCCCAAAATGTCTTTCTTTTTTTAACTGAGATAAAAAGCAGACCAATTTTGGAAGGAGAGAACATGCTTTCTGATCTCTTAAGGCCACTAATCCCGTCATGAGGCCCCTGTCCTCACGACCTCATCTGAAGCTCCTTATCTCCTGAAGACCTGACCTCCCAATATCACATTGGTGTTTTGGCCTTCAACATATAAATTCGGTAAATTCAACATATAAATTCGGAAGAAGGAGGGATGGATGAACAGAAGTCAACCCATAGCAGTATGCATTAGTATCACAGATTGCTGCCCCACACCCAGAATTTCTGGTTTAGTGGGTGTTGAGTGAGACCCAAGTGTCTGTGCCTTAAATAAATTCCCAGGTGATGCTATCCTGTTGGTCCATGGACCACACTTGGAGAACCACCAACCTAGAAGATCACGCTGCGTATTGAAAAGAGGAGACATGTTAGTCAGAAACCCCTACTGATGCTTTTATACACACCTTTGGCCTTATTTAGTCCAAAAAGAATGGCTGCAGATTTCTTCCAAATCCCCCATGCTTGTGCAGTCTTAAAGGGAAATAAATCCCTGCGGTGAATTTTTAAGGCTAAATATGTTTAGGCATGCCTATGCCTATCTTTCAACTAAATGTTTTTCAATTATAAATCAATTGCTGACATGTGACCATACTTGGTGCAGCCTCTACCATCTCTGAACTGATATAGACAGAAGAGGCAGGACAACAGGCTCATTTAATTACTCTGCTTTGATGATGAGAGAAGTCTGTTTTGTCATTTTGAATAGCCTCAATCCCAGCATTTTCTCTATAAGACTGCAGGTCCGAATTTTCTCTGAATTTAGCCAACTCGTTACATAGATGTAATTAATGCCTATGGTTTCTTTGAGAGCAAGCTAACATATTTAGTCAAACAGATTTTTTTTCCATTGGGGAAGATTTATTTTGTACCTAAAGATTTCAGAAGAGAGCTTTTTTTATGGACAGCTGTCTCAATTGTTCTCTTAATTTTATTAATGTAGATTTTCCCAGATTCAAATCAGATACTAACACAGATAAACATTGACTATGAGTATGAGTTTACTGACTTTATTAGTTATATTTTGTTAGTTATTATTTATTATTATTTGTTCATTATTAGTTATTTTATTAGTTATTACTGTTATTAGTTATTACTTTGCATTGGAAGTGATAGTGTATCCTAAGGACTAAAGGATTTCCTATGAAATCCAGTGCTAAGATTGTATTTAGACATCTAGAACAGCTGAACCAACTTGAATTGGCTCAGGACTCTCTTCAAATTTTATCCAAAGTCTTCTCTGCAAATTGCTTCATTCTTTTCTTTTGTTGCAAGCTGTAGATCTTTGTTCCCCAATCCACATAATAGAACACATTCTGTTAATAACTCCTACATTTATATTTGACAGTCTTTTTCAGTGACAGTTCTCAAATTTCCAGGAATGTCCTCCTATGACTTAGTTTGGACTAGATACTCATCTATGGACTAGACATAGTGAGCCAAAAGGCAATGTCACTTGCTTTTACATGGTAATCGTGGATTAAGAGGCCAAAGGCAGTTCCTCAGTCAAGGGAAGTTTTGAGCAGATAGTAACTCTATTTCCTAAAATACATTTTAATAATCTTGGTATATTTATGCAATATTAATTATACTGTACATTTAGCCCTGTGTTCTTTTTCATATCTGTAGCAGTAGAGTATAACTGAAATTAAAAATCCAGTAGTCAAATAATCTGGAGTTTATTTGTGCCTCTGACATTGTTTATGTGACCTTAAACATTTAACCTAAGACCAAATTTTTCAACTGTTAAATAGAGAAAATTATATTTGCTCTTAGTTAAATACATCTTAGTACAATTTTTCTGTGCCAGGCATTTTCCTGGGCACCTAGAATAATTTGAATAAAATACATATCCTGCCTTTAAGGTTCATGTATTTTTGAGGTATTACAAAAGTTGGCAGAAATAATGCATTCTTAAAAATGATGTACAGATATAAAGTTTTGTTTTTATAAGTTATGGAAATTTTGAGGTTTTTATTTTGTGATGAAAGCATTGAATATATTATCTGTGATATATATATATATTTAAGATTTTTTATTTTTATTGTTTTTGACAGAGAGAGAGAGGGAGATACAGAGACAGATAGAGAGAAGGGGGAGGGCCCAGAACAGTCTCCATAGTTGTACATCATTGGTTTTTCCACATAGTTTCATTCCACAGGTGGGCACGGGATTTAGTGAGACAGAAACCTTCTGGTGCAGGGCAGGCCGAACTGGGGATACTCCCCAGTTCAGCATATGGATCTGCACGGGCCGGGGCTGGGATTCAATACTCAGTCCCTGGGGCTGCAAAGTGAGCACTTAACCCACTGAGCCATCCCGGCTTCCCCTATCTGTAATATTAATCATCTTATTTATTAAAATTAATTTTTTTTTCTAATTCTCTATTTCATGCTATCCTTCTCAAAGAGGTGTTCTTAACCAACTAGGATAAGCTTCTGCAAATAGCCAAAACCTACCTTACCATTTCAGAGGTGAGTTTATTTGACCTTTGTTATTTCCAAGGTTGATTATCTATTATTTTGAAGAAACTCTTCTATACCAGTAATGAGTAAAATATGACCCATGGGCTAATTCCTGCCTGCTGCCTGTTATATTATAAAAATCAAGTTCTACTGGAATACAGCCACACCTATTTGTTTGCATATTGTCTAGGACCCCTTCAAGCTAAAACAGCCTAGTGAGACAGAAACCTTCTGGCACACACACCAAATATATTTACTATTTGGCCCTTTACAAGAAAAGCTTGCCAACCCCTGTTGCAGTTGAAAACACAATAGACCAGAATAATTGAGGATTTCAGTAGGAATACTCTTGCCAAGTGTTCCCTGAAATAAATAAAATTATGATTAATCTCTGCTTTTCTCTCTAATCTAACCCTCTAAGAACATCTAGGCCCCTGAACTTCTCCTTTTTTAAAATTTCAGTAATATAATTATTCACAATGCCCAAAGAAAACTTACTTTATTTCTGGAGCTTTGGTCTCTGACTAGAATGCTCCCTCAATACCCACCACCTCTCTTAACTCCCTCCCCTCCCCCATACCTCCCATTTCTCTACCCTCATTCCTTGGGATTTGGGTAAGTTTCTTCCCTCCAATACCCATAGCACTACTGAACTGCCAAAAGTACTATAAACTAGCTTATTTTCTCCAGTAGCCTGAGATCTGTACAGATATATTTTTAGCACCTGACAAAAATGTAGGTTTTCATTTAAGTAGTCACTTGAAAATAGTTACAGTCTGAATGAAAGAGTGGTGAGCTCTTCTTGATATGCACACTATACTACCCAAATGAATTAAATGGGTAAAGCTTAAAACACCAAACCATAGAAGAAATAAAATTCTGTATTTTACAAGTCTCTGGAGGAAATATAGTATCTATATGTAGAAGAAGTAAGAGAAATCATGAAGAAAAAGATCAATTTAACTTAGATAAATGTGAGTCTCATTATGGAAAAAAAAACTACATGGCTGTCTACTGAGCATCCCCCAAGGCAGAAGGCTCTGCTGGGGAGGTCTAAACAGAAGCTTTACATATTCCAAAACCTGATTTTGTAGGTTTGGAGGATTTATCTCTTAGTGGCAGACTAATGTTTAACAAAATCGTGAGACTAAATGTCAATTCAATTTACAAGGAGAAATGTAATTACTTCAGAAACTGGAATATTTGTAACTGCTTGACAAGGCCATTTTCTCCCCATGGGTAATCTTCATAGGAAGTCAAATCACAATAAGTAAATTATTCATTTAATCAATTTATTAATTTATAATGAGACATAGCGGTGAGATTTTGGCTCTAGGACTAGTCAACAAGCTCTCTGGTTAACACATTTTTCTTTATATAATGTTAATACATTCAATCAAGTTAGTTGATTTGACGTACCTCTGCTTTAATACATTGTAATTTAACTTTCTAAAGGTGATTCTACTATTCTTACTTCCCAGTTGTACAGGGAAGAGTGCAGTACTGATAATTTCTATATATATTTTAAGGTCCATATATAAAACAAAAACAATATATAAAATATGTATTATACTAATTGCTCATTCATATTTCTATGACCATAAGATATCAAAATAAAAACATACGATACAGTATTTTACAAAAGGTTTTGTAATTTAATCTGAAGAAATAATACAAATATAATACAAGTTAACAAGTTCAGAGGTTATTTTTGTTTTCTTTATTGCAGATTGCAGACATGTTTTTAAAAGAGGAAGTAAAACAAAAATAAATATCTTGGAATAGATAGTTAAAGTATAGTGTGTACACTGGATGATCATTTTAGAAGCATTAAGCATAACTATCACAAGAATCATGTAGAAAGGGGGAAAGAACAATAATATAATATCAAGTGGCTTTATTAAGTTCAAAATATTATATTTCAACTATTCAAAAAATATATATAGTATATGTATAAAATCCAAAATGGAAAGAAACATAAATTCCATGATAAAGATTAACCCTGGAAAAGAAAGGAAGGCGGGCATAAATTGGGCTTCAATTGTATTACTAAAATTATATATCTTAACAAAACAACCTGTTGTTAGTATAGTACGGTAAAACTTCAGTATCTCTAAAATCTAGGTGGTGTGTACATGGCTATTTATTAGCTATTTGTTATAAATGTTTTTCCTTTACATTTGAAATATATTTTATCTAAAGAAGACAACACAGTCACAGAGATGTTGATGGAGCCATACAATAGCCCTAAATAAATTTTAAGTGTTTCATATACATATTTCCTTAAAATTTATGAAAAGACATTATTAAACTGTTAACTGGTATTAGACAACATTCTAATTTGAAAAGGGAAGTCAGGAAGTATGTGAGCTCTGGGGGGCTTTTTTGCATGTGTCTATCACTGCTGCTTGAGTGGAAGAACTAAAGCTAAAAATTATTGTTGAGTAACATAATTTCATTTCAATATCAATTGCTTACCTCATGGTCATTTTTTTTTGTGGTAATATTCATTGAAATTAGGATGTAGGATTAAATACATTACAATGGTAATTATTGTAGAGTTCCAAATGTAACAAAGATATTAACAAAAACAAAAAATTAGTTGCAGATTGACCTGAAAATCCTTGCAATATGGCAAAATTCCTCTTGGAAGGGATTTTTTTATTAAAGGTACTTGTTTTAATGAGTTATTTAGCTATGAAGTCTGTAACTCAGACATCATATATTTGGAGAAATAGTTTAAATTTCTCTGAAAAAATAATGTAAAATATTTTTAATTTGTTACTCAGCAAGTCAAGAGAGACAAGTATTTTGGAAATCAAGAGACAAAATAAAGAGGACAAACTAGAATATGTGGATTTTGGTGGGGCAAGAGTGCATAAAAGTATTCTGATGGCAGGGGAGAGACTGAGGAGAATGGCCAGTGAAGAAAATTTAGTATCTAAGCTAGCTGGGAATTTGAAGATTCAACATTAAGTTGGAAATGCTTAGGCTTACATTTTTCTGTTATGCCTAAATCATTAGTAAATTTCTCTTAGAACCCCAAGTGGAGCTAGGGTACTTCTTAAAATGAAGGGAGAGAGGTGCTCATTGTTGGAATGACTGATGTGGAGAGGAAGTAGCAGCCAAAGATGCCCAGATATATTAGTTTCCTAAGGTGATTGTAGCAAATGCTCACAGTTGTATGGCTTCAAACAACACAAATTTATTCTTTCACAGTTATGGAGGCCAGAAGTCTGAAATCAAGATGTCAGCAAGGGGATGCTCCTTTGGAAGGCCCGGAAAAAAAAATCCTTTCTTGAGTTTTCATAGCTTCTAGTGGCTTCTTGGCTTGTAATTACATCATTCCAATTTCTGCCTCTGTCTTCACATGGTCTTCACAATGTCTCCATATGTCCTACTCTTATAAAAATGTCAGTTATTAGATGTAGGGTTCCCCTGAATCCAAAATGACTGAATCTTAGCTTAGTAGCACCTGTAAAGGCCCTCCTTCCAAATTAGGTCACATTCTGAGATTTTAGGTAGACATGAATTTTTAGACACACTATTGCCCACTATCACCGGGTGGCAAGAATTTGAATGAGGAGACACAGAGGGATATAATTTTTCTATATTTTTATCAAACTATTCTCAACAGGAATCACCAGAATTGCCTTAGAACATGAGGTTGTTGCTCAAACAGTTTTATATTAATATTAAAAAACAAACTGACTCCCAAGATTTGAGGACTGCAGAATACCTGGAGAGTAGATATTTTGGTTATACTAGAAATTAGTTAGCAAGGTCAACCATGACTACATTGAATATTCACAGTTCAACTGCTGAGTAAATAAAGATTGAGAATTTGTTTCTTCAAATTAACTGTAATAAACTCAGACGATACTAAGTAAATCTAATTTAATTATGAGTAAGAATAAATTACTTCAATGTATGAAAGTTAAAAAGTAGCAGAAGGCTATTATTTCTAGTATTTGTCAGTTTTTCAACTGAATCAATAGATAAAGACTTTTAAATTTTGCTAAAAAAAAGTGGTAAATATTTAAGATGAAAGAGGAACTTAATATTTAAAAGAATACCGCTCTAGTTGTACAGATCCCCAGAGGGATGTGACAGTTATGGATAAGTTTATGTGAAAAAAACAAACAAAATTGAAAAGCCAAGTGAGACAAGGAAAGCAGAGTATGGTTATTCATTTAGGTTCTTTTTCAGAGTGTCATGAGCTATAATACCGCTTCTACCACTGGATTTTTCAAATTGCCAATTAAACAAAAATGTCTATATTTTAAAGAGCAGATTGTTTTCTTCAAGAGACAGTGTTCGTATATTGGGATATTTGCCATCATTTTAGAGAGATCTTATTATATTCGTTTCTAAGTGAGTCTCAGTTTATAGAGTACTTAAGAGAACATTTAAAATTTCATAAAGGGAAATTTTACTTAAAAATTTGTAGAGTATTTAAAATTTTGCTCTTCATTTACAACCCTAGTTTTAAGTCATACATTAAGATATTAATAAGAAGTAATTGTCATCCATTAAGATATTAAGCAAAGCTAATATAGAAAATATATCATAAAATAGCAAAAATGATATTATTATTTTTTCTGATTTATGAAAAGATAGGCTTCAGCCAGACCCCATAGAAGTTCTCATTTGTAAGCTGTTGCGGTATTGATAAATGATCTAACCTCTATCAGCCTTCATTTAAGCATTTATAAAATAACTATAACACCTACTTCCTAGAACTGAAGTTCCAAATATGACAATATATGAAAAAAATGTATTATAAACTACAAAGTACTATACAAATGACAATGATAGAATTAGTAATTATACTTTATTGTGAAAGTTATTCTAGAAACCTGTGAAATAGACTAGAGGGGATTAGAGTTGTGGATGTCATAGAGAAAAATGTCCTAAATTTGGCCCACTGAAGTTTAATCTGTCCAGTTATTGGCAGGGCTGACAACTCCGTACAGATTTTCTGACATTTTACAAAGAGAAAATAATTTTTCCAAGTAACTGAGTGTTTGCACTGTGAATTGGACTGGGCGATAAATTGAAAGACAATATACATTATCCTTGGCATTGTGTGCAATATGTTGTTTATGCTTATAACTGCTCAGAACTCTGCAAGCTGTTATCAGATTGACTTATTGGAAGACTTATTGTCTTATATAGAAGACAATAGTGTGCATGCTCTTCATAACCTCTGCACTCACCAGGATAGGTCATAATTTCTGCCTAACAGCTGTGCCCACAGGTATTTAAGGACAGATCTCTTTATGCCTCAAAAATCCAACAAAGAAGTTGTTTTCCTGCTCTAGGAAACATTGCTTCCATTTACTTAGCTTAAATCTTCACTATTTTTTGTGTATTCAAAGGAGATACTCTTAGAAACAAGAGATAAAACATGGATGGCATATTTTGTTTGGGTAATAACAGAAAGGAAAATTGAGGGGAGAAAACCCTGTAAATATGATCTATCTCAACATGTGGGTTCCTAGTGAGGTTGAGGAACTAACTAAATGCTTAATTTCAAAAGGGAGAGTCCCAGCGCTTATTCACCAAAGAAGCAGGATCCATCCACATCATGAAACATGATGCTTCTCTAGACCAGAATTTGGGAGACAAGGGCCCTAGTCCTGGCTGTGTTACGAACTTCCTTTATGACTTTTACCTGCTATTTTGCCCATTATCAGTTTAATATCTTAAATTGTTATGACATCTTATGTAATACCCTCAAAGGATTTATGTGAGGATTACTTTAGTTCACAAATGTACTCTGAGGAAGTTTGAGAGGGAACATCATGTTAAAGTGCAGCATAATGTTGTACTTAATAGAATTTAAAATTAGATACACCAGATTCGGAGACTCACCACATATATACTAGCTGTGTGCTTTTGTACAGGTTACTCAACTGCCTAAATCAGGGTGTTCAACCTTTTGGCTTCCTGGGGCTACATTGGAAGAATTGTCTTGGGCCACACATAAAGTACCCGAACACTAACATTGCTGAGGAGCTAAAGAGAAAATAGAAAAAAAAAAAAAAAAAATCTCATAATGTTTTTAAAAGGTTTACAAATTTGTGTTGGGCCACATTCAAAGCCTTCCTTGGCCCCATGTGGCCCGTGGGCCCTGGGTTGGATAAACTTGGTCTAAATCCTCATGGGAAAAACAGGAGTGATAGTGTCCATGTGAAGATAAAGTAAAGGAGGTATATAAAGTGCTATACTATAGGTATCATTGTTATTATTAATATTATATCTTTAAAAATTCATATTTCTGGACTAATTTTTGGGAATGAGTGATGACAGCACAAAAGTATCATATAGTAATGAAGAGTTTCTCAATTACTTTGTACTTCAGAATCCCAAGGAGAAATTTTGGAAATCACATATATCTGACCACAAACAAGCCTTTGGAATTAAAATGTCTATACATAATTTCAGCCATCCACATATGACAAAAAAGTCTTAGAGGTCATTTAGATGATCTCCATTGACTTAGAACAGCTGCTTAACAATGCTAAAACACAGTGTGGGTTCTTAGGTCTAAATATTTTACATTATGGAAAAATTGACCTAATTGCTACCCAATAGCCATTAGTAAGAGTACTACTAGATATTATGAGGCAACACAATGAGGTTAACAGTTTTTCAGGGCCTTTTAGCCTGCCCTCTGAGACTTGGAAGGGAAGATTCCTCTATCTAACCCATCCCTCGGTTTTTCTCTCATCTGGAAGGGCAATGAGTGTGCCCCACTCTGTAGACCCTTCAGTTGTCAGTCAAGGGAAAGCTCAGGATCCAAGCAGAGACCACAATAGTTTTCTTGAAGGAAGGAAGGTGGGATTCTTTCTCAGACATGACTCAAGGTGTAGATAATGAAGCATAGAAAATTGCTTCCTTGACAATAAATATATATAAAGAGAGACAGAGTCCAAATGACTTAATTTGAGCTCCTGGATCCTGCCATGCCTGAAGCTCTATCTCTTGGAATTCTTAATTATTTAAGCCAAGTCTTAATTAAACTAATTACTGTTAGTCTCTACTTAAATTTTTTCTTATAAATATATAGTTTTGACTATTTGACAAAGAACATTCAAAGTGATTTCACATGTTATTCTGTCATTAATATCATCACTGGTTTCTGTCTACTATAACCTGCATTACCCTGGAAATTTTTATTAAGGTGATCAACCGTCCTCCTTTAGGGAAGACAATCCTCCTTTTGGAAGTTCTGTCCTCCCTTGAAAAGTGTCCTTCTAGATGTTTTTGACTTGTGTTCAGTTTTTATCCACAGAACTATCAGACATTAAAATAGACGACAATTGTCTATTTGAAGAAATTAGAAAACTGAATATTTATTTAAATTCTGAAAAATTGGTCAAGTGGGAAAATGAACATGTTGAAATTGATAAAAGATAGGTGGAAATATTCAACCATTTCCAAAATGCACATATACCATATGAAAATTTACTTCTTCTAGTCCAATTTACATTGTGCTGCCCTGGCACTAACGCAGCAGTTGAAAGGGTATTTTCAATTGCTAATGATTTTTGGGAAACTGAAAAATCAAGACTGAATGTTGATACTCTAGCTGCACTTGCTGTGAAATTAAATATGAAAAATAGTTCTTGTATGGATATTTCTAATATTTTGTTAGAAAATGACACATTAACAAAAAATATTTATTCAATTGAAAAATATTCATATTTAAATAATAATTAATCATAATATGCCTGCATTATCTAGTTACTATATTATAATGCTTCCTGTTTAGTTATTGTTGCAAAGAATAAATTTTTTTACTTGCAATATTTGTTTCTTTTATTTATTTATGTCCTCCTTTTTTATTTATGTTCTCCTTTTCATTGGAAAAAAATTGGTCACCTTATTTTTATTAGTTTATAAAATACCATAAAATGTAAAAAACATCATTTAAATATGAAAATACAATATTGGTAAGAAACAAAAAATGATTTTGTGCTCATAACTACGAGAACATGAGAAGGTCTCAAGTTTAGTTATGGTACAATTTAGGTTCTCCTTAAGAACAGACTAACAGAAAAGGCAGGCAAAGACAACTGAGGTAGGATCTTCCACACTCTGAAACAGTTCTTGTACTGCAAATACTTAGACATGAGACTGCCCACAGACACTGAGCTCAATTCTTGATACCCGCCTGTTACTGTACTCCCCAAATTCGTATTTTAAAGTCCTAATCCCCAATACGATTATATATATACATATATAGACACAGAGCCTCCAAAGAAGTAATTAAGGTTAAATGAGTTATAGGGTGGAGTTCTAATCAAATAGGACTGGTGTCCTGACAGCACCTTCATCTTAAACTTCCAGCCCCTAGAACTGTGAGAAAACACATTTCTGTTGTTTAATATACCCAAGCTGTGTTCTTATGTTTTGGCAACTTCAACAGACTAATACACTTCCCTTTTCCTATTTTTACTTTGCTTTGTGTCTTTGATTATTTTCAAATGAAATGAGATGTAGACTACCTTGGTGAGTTTAAACTAAAAAATAAAAGCCTTTTTTTTAACTTATAAATGATCTCTCTGTGTCTCTGTATCTCTCTCTCTCTCTCTCTCTGTCAAAAAAAAAAAAAATCCTAAAAAAATGGGGAAGCTGGGATGGCTCAGTGGGTTAAGTGCTCACTTTGCAGTGCCGGGGACCGGGGATCGAATCCTGGCCCCGGCCCGTGCGGAAACATATGCTGAACTGGGCGCTCTCCCAGTTCAGTTCTCTCTGTGTCTCTGTATCTCTCTCTCTCTCTCTCTCTCTCTCTCTCTCTGTCAAAAAAAAAAAAAAAAAAATCCTAAACTTATAAATGAAAATTAAGCAAGCATACCTGTTATGTTGTGACTTGAACACGAAGAAAATCTCTTTGTAACAAAAGTAATCACGTTATCACTGTAATACCTACTTAACTCACTTCCCATTTAGAAAAACTAAAGTGCAGATCATTGCTGCATTCATTTAATTTTACATAAACACACTCTTTGAGACTACAGCAAATCTAACTGGTTTTCAATGTGAAAATAAAATATAAAAACTAGTCTTAGAGTCATTTCTAACCTAAGCTAGTCTCTAATCCTAATATAACAGAAATGTATACAATGATCAATATTTAATAATTTTTTCACACATAGAAATGCTGTTTTCTAGAATTTGACATTTTCAGTGATGAAGAATTAGTATATGTTGTAAATGGAAATATCACTGCTAAAAATAGAATGCTATAAATAGAACAATGTCATGTGTTTCCAAAGGTTATTGATATACTAGAGCATTGTGAAAATAATAGTAGAAATTAGATATTTCATGGCACAATTTGGGGGTAAGGTTAAAACTATAATCTGTGAGTTATCTCAGGATAAACACCACTGGTGAATATTCTTGGTGCAAGTGAGAAATGGGGTTAATGATTAAAAGATTCTTATTTAAAAACTACAAAAGTACTTTCTAAGGTCCTTCTAGTTGTCTCAATACACTAATGATAATTATTCATTTTGCTACTCTCTCTGATTAATATACATTAGACTCTCAGTTAACCAGCACCCATGGGGACTGGTAGATGCCAGATAAGTGTTAAATAGAGGCTTCATTAACCAGAACTCAAGTGACCTGCAAAATTCTCAAGTAACTGGAAAAAATATTTATTGAGTGGGTTGCTTGAAAGTGGCGATTGCTTGAGTTCCAGTTACCACAGACCCTACTATATTACATGTTCTTTTGATATAGTAATCATGTTTTCTAGGTTCAGGTGAGAGAGAATATCCCAGGAAATAGTTTAGGGTGGAAGATATTTTGTAATAGAACAGACAGTCATTTGATAGGGGACAAATGAATTATGCTGCAAGCCATGTGGAGTTTTTGTAAAAGTATTGTGCACAGAAATTGGATATTTATATTCAGTTTCAGTTACAAGAATTTACCTTTCAGTATTTCTAGGAAATGAAAATTCAGAATTCCACAGAACAAAATTAGGAAGGAATGTGTTTTTCATTTTGCTATAGAATTCACATTAGGATTTCTTTACATAATTCCTTGTAAAAAGCATTGGAAAGGTTGCTGAGATTTGGGTATCTTACCCCGCAGTGGGTCAAGTGGATGTAAGAATTCAGGGGAAACAGGAAGTGGGAATAATGGTAGCACCAGGAAAGAATCAAGGGTCTGTAGGTTAAGCCATAGTGGGAGATATTTCTTGGATACTTCTTGGATACTTGGAGCAAGCAAAAAACTGTGTTGTTCTAGGAAATTTGGTCTTTAGATTCACCTTGCAGGGTAGCACATTTCCAGAGAACCCAGGTTGAGGGGGACAAGTGATAGCTGTGAACCTATACTCAGACTGTGCTTTAACTGGAACAAAAGAAAGAAATCTTGCTTAATATACTGCAGAGTAGGAAGCAGGACCCAGTTGTCTGAGAAAGGGCAGGAAACCCTTTTGAGCCTCTGAGGTCTTGGAGGAACCAGATGTGGTGTGTTGAGTTTCTATTCTAAATGCGTTCTGGCATGTAACTGGATGGATTTCAGATTTTGCTGGTGCAGAAGACCTGGCTGGAACTGTATTGATTTTTGTTTTCCTTCTAAGTGGCTTTGGTGAGAGTCAGGCTGTGAGAGTCAGCTGGGATAGGGATTAAACAGGACAAATGCTAAATGCCGGATTCATTACTGATTTAAATCTCTATTGCAATTTATGAGACACATTTCTTATACACATGGTCAAGGAACATACCTGTTGTGTTAATGGAACACTATGTGTTTTTAGCAACAGTTTGTGGAATCGTAGAAAGCTTTAAACATTCCATAACTGTCAAGCATGAGCAGCACTTATCTAAGTTACCTGGAGCCATCAGCACTCAAGTACACTGTGCTCTTATAAATCATGACAGAAGCTACTGCAAAGAGCACAGTGAGTAGTGAAAAGAGAAACACAACAGGAGCAGAGGGACATCAATGCAGTCAAATTATATTGAAAAAATGTTAAAATACAGCCAGTTGCTGAAATAAGGTAGAATAGTAATACATAGCTCCACGCCTGCTGCACATAAGTAACTCTCACTACTGACAATGGAAGCTTTGTGAACCTTCCAGGGACACTATGTGTCTGAGTGATAAAGTTGGGAGAGAAACTGTAGGTAGTATCCGGAAGAGTTTATGAAGGCAGAAACATAAACAAATAAAGATTAATTGGGAATGCTTTTCTGGAATTTGACCTAATGAAGTCATAACGAAATTTTTATCTTCATAAAGTCTTCAAATAATTAAGCCCATTCTAGAAAACCAAATTGCTCATGACAAATCTTTCTCTTATCTTTCTTCCTTTCTCCATACTATATACTTGTTGTATTTATATATAAAAATACAGAAAACAGTGTGGGAGTGTTGAATAAAATCATAGTTACAAACAGAGATCTTGGAGGTGAATACACCTGGCTTTGAGTTTCTACTCTTCCACTTATCAGTAAGCTTCATTTTCTCATGTGGTAAATGGGAATAATAATAGCAATTACCTCAAAGGCTTTTCTGAGGATTAAATGAGATAATGCATTAAAAACCCCTGGTACACCATAAATATTCTCTAAATGTTCATTATTATAATTATTTAGTGATTGGAGGAGAAGGCTTTACTGTGTTTAATCAAATGCTTTGAGAATACTAGAATTCATTTACAATTGAGCTGAGTCTTTAGTAGAAATCAAATAAAAGACAAATTGATTGTTCATATCATTATATAGATTTTGAAACAAGTTACTCTGAATTCACATTGTAGTTGTAGTCTCATGAACATGAGCAAAGCCTAGTAAAAATATTAACAAACCACACACTACTAATTGGTATTTTTAGGACAGAGCCTCTCACTGTTTAATTGTATGGTAGGAAGTCTTTTGCTCGTCTGAAACACCCTTCCAAGTTAGGGTGAGCACACAAAAGATAAACCGTTGTGACTAGCATTAGAGCTTAGTTCAGACTTGCCTTCTTTTCATTATTATTATTAAAGTTGATATAAGTTGTGCATTTGAATTGGACACCCAGCAGCTTTTTTATCTAAAAAGAGAAGCCCTTCTCCCCTAACTTAGAAGCTTGGGTTAGCATTTTACATGTTTAAGTATGTATATTTGTAGTCTGGAGTGTCAGATAACTTGCAAAGTGAATTCTCTAAAATTGTCTCCCAGGACCCCTGGGATCAGGGCCATTCTGCAGCCAATGTGGAGCAAGGCCTGCTGGCAAGTGAAGATGGGACTCAGGCTCTACCTGTCCCCACTGCAGAATGGGGCAGGAAATCACATCCAGTTAAACCATGGACAGAGATTCAACTAATCTCCATTTACTTTTTGCATAAACTGGCTAATCGACATTACCAGTTCACTAGTATTTAGGATTATCTGATTCCTCCCCTCACTCTCCTTTTTTTCCTGGAGACTTTGGTGTCCTGTAGGTACAGACCCCGTGTACCATTGACAGCTCTAATTTATTTCCATGCTTCTTAGAGCTTTCTCATCAGCAGTGTCTTGGGCCCATGCTTTGTCTTCCAGAGCCTGGATTCTTATTTTATTAGCTTGACATTTTTATCCTGACCTCTGCTGACAGCTTCTGGCCTCTGGCATGCACTCTGTTTAGTTGCTCCTTTGATTTGTAACTTACGCTCTTCTGCTCAGCTCAAACTCATTGATTTGTGATGTGGTCACACTTGTATTGCTCTATCTAATATAAAACCATATCTTATTCTCTAGCATCTCTTTTTGTCCATGGCATTTATTTGGCTCCTTGAATTTTCATCTTGCTTTTACTCTTTCTGGTTACAGATTGAAGATGTCTGTATTATACCAATGAGGAACAGCAATACCAGTTCAGAGAGACCAATATGCACCATACCATATGTGTTTAAGCACTTTATGATTTTATAGAGCATCTTCACACACACAGTATTTTATGTGATCCTCACAACAGTCCTGTGGGGTAGATGTTAGGATGTCCATTTTGCAGGGCAGGGAACGGAAGTGGTGAGATAGACCCAGATGCACCAGTTAGAAATCTATTAGAACCCTAATGCTGTCAATCCTGGGACTATGTGTTTAAACCTTGAAGAAAAGGACAGTTGTGAAAGTGTGATCTATTAATAGAGACATAAAAAAATAACACAGAATACCAAGTTCTTCCTATTCCTTTTTGGGAGTTGGGGGGGGGGTCTGCCTTTTCTTACCCCCTCTTCTTTCTCATTTGCAGCCCTTTCTTCACCTACACAAAATATCTCCAATTTTACTAAAATATTTTTTCTTTCTCCAGGATCTATACTAGATATTGGAAGCATAAAATACAAAGAACTTTTCAGACTAAAAAATTATCAGCATTTTGTGTGTGTGTGTATGTGTGTCTGTGTGTGTGTGTGTGTGTGTGATCTAAAATTCTTGCTCAGAATTTCCAGGTAACTTAAGAAAATAAGTTTTGTGTTTTGTTTTAAATGTGTTGGATGAACTGTCCAAGCTCCACTTCACTCTACTATAAAACTTGAACAAAATGATGTAATTTGGAGAATAAGAACACAAGAGGGTTAACTGAGCAAACCAAAATCAATTTACCTTTTAATACTCTAAGGAATTAAAAAATCTTAATCTCTCCCAAACACCTATAGAACCCTGGTCTTCCTCCAATATAGATCTGCTGTATTGTATAATTGCCTGTTTATGTGTCTATGTCTTTTAGGGACAATCAGCTCTCTAAGCATACACACAATAGTTATCTTATTAGTTATTAAGTTCAGCTCCAGGAGCTCCAGGAGGTACAGGATGAATGAATGCTGAATGAATGAATGTAGGAGTGAATGAGTAAATTGAATTTCTTTTACATTATTCCTATCACCGGCTGAGGATTATGTTTATGAACATAAAGAACCCACATAGAGTTGGTGCCCATGAGATTTCTCCTAGCACCTAATGGGTTAAATTGGTTCAGCAAGACATTAGATGAATGGGTAGTAGAAGGCTCCTGGCCTGCCTCTGAGGACTGGCTGGAACAGAATGTCAGTCAGTACAACGGGAGGCCTCCTGGTTAGGGGTGCGAGAGAGTGGTAGTGATGGTGGGGTACTGAAGTGGAGAGAGGTATGAGCGTGAGAGCAGAGGCCCAAACAGCACCCGGCACCAGGAGAGGAAGCCATGTGGAAGCCGGGCACTACACAGGAACCAAGTTGTCTGGAGGAGCCACAGAGGGATCTTGGAGTCAGTTGTGCTGATGACTTGTCCAGAGGTGAAGGGCCTTTTAATGAGATGGTAGAAGAGGGAGTCCCGCCCAACCCACCTGATCTTAAAAGGGCCCTGCCCTCGTATGATCAGGGGGTGGTACTGCTCCTGACACATATATAAAAGAGGAAATCAAACATTATTTCTATTATATTTAAATCATGTCTGGAAAATATAAAAGAATGTATCTTAAAGTAATTCAATATCAATTTTCATGTATCAAAATTAATTGAAGAATTGAGCAATCAGGCACTTTCATGCAGAATAAATTGGTACCATCTATTGAAAGCCATTTGTGAGAATACAGCAAATTGTAATATGCGTGTTATTTTTTAACTGTTGATTCTACTTCTAGAAAATTCTTTATCAAACAATACTTCCACATGAGCATGTGTGAAAAAGCTGAACATTGCATTGTTTATTAGAGCTAAACCAAAGCACACAAAAATCAGCAAGTGTTTATGACTAGTGGATTGAGTGACGTATTATGGTTAATTACCGGTATGGTATAGCTATATACTACAGTAATGTGTAGCCATAGAGAAAAAAAGGTAGAGCCATATGTACTGACATGGCCAGGTGACTTGCACAATAACTTAAGAAAAAAGCAGAACATACTGTATAAATGTTTGTGTACATGTTTCTTTCTCTCTTTTGAAACACTATAGTTATACAATCCCAAGGGTACACAGAGGGAATCTAGAAGCTATATACACTTATACACAGAAATATATCTCTTAATACTTTCTCAAAAAAAATAATGCACATAAACTTCAAAGAGCCATGAAAGTGTGTAACTGCAAACATTTGAAAAAATGTTCAAAGCATTTGAAAACTTCAGGCAACAGAAAACAGGATGGGTATCCAGTTTACAGACTACAAAATAAAAAAGTCCCTTATTTGCCAAGATTAACCAAAGTCAAAGTTAAATAACTCAGAGAAAGTCTCAGGAAAGGAGAAAAGGAGATAAAGAAAAAGCAAAGATGAAGACAAAGGTAGAAATAAAGATGGAGAAAAACAGAATGATACAAAGGAGAGAGTATACAAGGAGCCCAACTGAAAATAAGTGCAATAACAAGAAGCAAGGGGAAGAGTGGGAAAAAGTACACAGAAGACAAAATGACCACATGAAAGAATAATTGGGAAAAAGGAGAAAAGTTGTACTAATGTTTCTATTATGTTCATATAATAATAACAATATTAATAATCACTGAATAACTAAAGCACTTTGAGGAAACATACAGTACTCAGTGTTGCTCAATTTAAGGGCAAACACAAAGCAACAATGTAACAATTGTGGAAAGGATCATATGAACACCATACTTCAAAGGCTGGCATTCACAACTAGCATCCATTCACAGTATTTGGTTAAAATAATTCTTTTTAAGGCAGAGAAATCGGTACTGTATTCTTTAAACAATAATCACAACCGTAAACCACAAGATTTGTGGTCTATTAAAGGCTGTGCCATAATTTGCCAAAAACAGAACCCCTAATGGGTAAAGATTATGATCACTGTGTGTGTGTCAGCTACTCCCCCACCATACACACACACAAACACACACACACACCACGTAGCTCCTATTGGGAATACATGGAAGGAATCCTTGAATTCTGAGAAGTGAAGTACAGATTCCTCATTCCTTTCCATAATCCTTTCATGATACCCATGTAGATTTAGTCTAGACACAATTGCCTCATGGTATGACATATTAAAGACATCTCATCTACCGCAATATTAGTTTTTCAGGTCCAATTTACAGATTCTCTACATTGAAATATGAGGGCAGCATTTCATCGACAGAGATCCCATTGTGAAATTTATTCCATTGCAGTTTCGAAGGTCTCTGAGATAAAATACCACTTTTCAAGTTTTAGTCAAACAAAACACAAACAATCCTAGCAAGCTGAGAATTAGTATAAGAATTAAAGTTTGTAGATTCTCCAGACTCCTACATATTAGTAGGGAAGGAGGCTATAATTGTTTCTACGTATAAGCTCAATTTTCCTTCAGCAGATAGAAAGTGGCTTGAATATTGAACAATTTTCTATGTGAAATTGTTAGAAAATAGTGCTTATCACAAAAACAAAATTCAAATGAGTAATGAGATTCAAGGATTTGTATAATTTAATCTATTTGTTTTACACTAATCAGTATATTTCATTTGCAGAAAATGGTAGCTGACTTCCACAGAATCTTTTGGGATCAATGCTGAAGTTCTTTCTCAATATCTGAAACAAGTCCAGACAACTATACCAAAAGTTATTTATTACAAAGGTACAAACAAACAAAAACCAAGAAACTTTAAACTTACTTAGCAGGCTTCCACTTCCTCTTTCCCCCTTCTGGCCTTTTTGTCCAGGATATCCTTAAAATCAAAACAAAAAATAACCACATTTTAAAAAATTAGGGCAATTCATAATGCTTACTTTAAATGGAAATAGAGTATGACAAAGTAATCGAAACTATCAACTTATAACAACCTACAGAAATTCAAATGTAATAACAATGTTGATGATATAATAATTATTATTGTATTAAATATCATTATATTATTTCAGAAGGCATATTACAAACTGGCACTGGTTTGGGTAGGTTGTTTATACATGTTATCTCAAATTATATACAAGGGCATTAAATGTCCCATTATCTTCGTACTGAGCTGTAAGCAACTTGGTTTGGGTTTATTCATCCTTTTTTTCTCTTCCTCTAATTGCCTTCCTGCCTCCCCCAGAAAGACTGTGTGGTTCTTCCATCTTGATATGAACCTTGTTATTTTATTCTTGTTATAATATATCTATCTTGTTTTTCATTACCTTAGAGTGGGCTGTGAGTGAATTTCTGGGAGTACAATCTCAACCTCTTGGATCATAAATTCTGGGGGTAGAGTCCAGTAAGCTGCTTCAACAGACCCTATAGGTGATTCTGATACCCACGAAAGTTTGAGATCCACAGATCTAAAGAAATTCTATGATTTTTAGGCCAGCATTAAAACTATTTCCTCTGTGTCACATCTTGCTCTACTAAACTAATCACTCTTCTCTGCTCCCATAGCATGTCTTCTTCCTACATGTTTATTACTGACCACGTTGCATTGTAGCTACTTGCTTCTGCATTTTTTCTGTCACCTGATTCTTATGGGTTGCAGCTATGCTATATTTATCTCCAATACAGAGTGAACCCTCATACAATTATGTTGACTGGGTGAATGAATGAATGAATAGTCTCCCAAGTACTGTGACTAGTGGGTATTTGTTATCTCTAAGAGCTTGAGAGTAGAAAAATACTTAAAACTTTTATAAGCTATTGCTAATGACCAACATGCATATACATATATATATATATATAT
>PVKE010012724.1:0-37785 GCA_004027555.1 Craseonycteris thonglongyai
TAATGCTATTTCCTGGCTGTCACATGGTTGTGACTTCCTGTAGGAAGATCGTGGAGAGAAAGAGACACAGAAAAAAGTACACTGTGAGTACTTTCAGTGACTTTTTTTTATTTTTGTTGTGCTCTTTCTACATTACTATACTGTACTAATGTGTATTGTAATTTGTTTCATATTTTTTGTGCTTCAAAAACCGAAAAAATAGGTCAGAACGGATTAACCGGATTTATATTGATCCCTATGGGAAACTGTGCCTCGGTTCACGACCAATTCGGTTCGCGACCAGAGTCAGTTCACGAATTAAGTTCGTGAACCGAGGTACCACTGTACATTCCCCCTCTACGTCTACCTAAATTTGTATATGAGTTCTGTCACTGAAGAATAATTGTTAACTCAATATGTTCATGTAATAAAACTTTCTTATAATTTTCATGAATATGGAATATTACTTGACCCCGTCTCGTTTTTGTCATTCCAATATCTTGTTTTTGTCTCAAGGAAATATGGTCAGCCTAGAAAGATAGAGCACACTCAGCGCTATGTTAATGACATGCATTAGGTCTAGAGGACTTAGTGCAGCCTCTAGATGTGCCTTCTCACTGCCAGGCATGTTCAAAAGAGATGTGGAGACTACCTCATGGGTCAGGGGTCAGCTCTTGAGGAAGACAATGCTCTAGGAGAGGATTTTGTGGTGTTCTCCTGGGCTCTCCCCTAACTTGGAGCTTACCTTGTATATTATGCTTGTGTGTTTCCTCATGCCTTGAGAATTGGGATAGTGTCTTATCACTGTGTGAATACTCAGTGCCTAGTACATAGTATGTGTTCAGTAGATGTTTGTTAATGAAATGAAATAGTGATGCTTAACTTCTTTCTTTTATTTGTACTCCATCCCTTCCAGGGAAAAAATTATACCAGTTTTCCACAATTGGTCATCAGAATGAATGGAACATGGTAGCATAGATATGAACAGAGTTGAAAAATAAAGGCAGTTGTAAAATACATACGAATTGGGCAGGACATATATAAATAATGTTTTCAAACTTATCTGAGGCACATAAGAGAACATTTGAATGAATAGAGAAACATACCATGTTCATTGGTGAGAATTATCAACATAGTAAATACATCAATATCACTTTTGTCTACATTAATCGAAAATTTGATGCAATTCTGCCTCCTCCAAATTGCAGTGAGATTATTGATTTATAGAATTTGATAAAATAATTCGAAAGTTCAGAGAAATATTATTTGATACTAGTGATGAATTAAAAAAGGGGAGATTTTATCTCACCAAATATTAAAACATTATAAAACATAGTAAATAAAAACAACACATAAACGTAGAAAATAGAGACCAGTATGACCTTTGACAAAGACATTACAAGAAAAAATTATAGACTTCATTAACATAGAATGCATCATTACCAAATGGGATTTACAGCAGAAACTCAAGATCGTTTTAGCATTCGAAAGTCAATGTCATTTATTGTTATACAGTAGACTCTCAGTTAACCGCCACCAATGGGTTTGAGAGGTGCCGGATAAATGTAAGTAGTCTCTCCATTAACTGGAACTCAAGCAACTGGCACTCTCAAGGAACTGGATGCTTGAGTTGCAGTTAATGGAGAGTCTACTATAGTAACAGAATAAAAGAGAAATTAGAATGGCATCGCTACAGTAGGAAGTATAAAAGCAGCTTTGACTGTACATTGAAACCTAGTACAGGTTCACAATCCTTTATTTGAAACATTTGGGGCCGGCTGTGTTTCAGAATACAGGGTTTTTAGCAACACCTCTTAGTCAAAGTCATGTTTATTTCCACAGCAAAACAGATTAGTAGTGACACTAAACTGAATAAACAGACCAGAAATAGCCTCAGCATTTGCTCAGATCAGGCTTTGTCACCAAACAAATTTTGACACCAAACTTAAGAAAAAAAAACACCTTCACTTTCAGAGATTTATAATTTCAGAATCTCAGGTAAAGAATTAGAAACTATTTTTATATTAAGGTAGCATTCCAAATCAATGATGGAAGGATTTCTGAAAGGTATTGGGATTACAGAATAGCATTTAAGAGAAAAACGATAAAGTTAAATACTTATTTTATAGCAAAATTAATCATTTCTGATTAAAGATTTTACTGTTACAAATGAAAGAATCTATAAAAGTAATAGAAAAAATTATATTCTCAATCTTTCTTTAAAGTCTTGTGGTAGTGAGATCTTTGTTAGCGTATCAGTGGCAGAAACAAGAATTACAAAAATGTATTTAAAAAAGAGAATTAACTTCTATATAACAAAAGAATATCATAAATAAAATTAAAACCTAATGCCAATGTGGGAAAAATGTCTGCAACATAGATAACAGCCAAAGAGTTATTACCAGTAATTTATAAAGAGCTCTTACAGATGAATAAACAAAAGATGAATTCTCTAGCACAGAAATGGGCCAAGGATATGAAAAGGCAGTTTGCAAGAGAAGAGAATACAGATGACTGCTAATGCTCTATACTACTCTGACAATTACAACCATTACAACACAGCTACCATTTACTGCGTGTTGTTTGTGTGCCACACACACACTGGATGGACTAAAGGCTTTATGTTTGATGCTTAAGAAATACTGAGATAGCTGTAATTATTTACATTTTGCAACAAGGGGAGCCCAATTTAGGGATTGAAGTTTAGCTTACCCTAGGTCCCACCTTTAACAGGCTTCTGTAACCCAGCACTATTTGCCTCCAAAGCTTAGCTCTTCTGTAGACACTGATTTCCTGCCTCTATACCTCAGTATACTTAGGAAAATGAAATGCAAATGAAAGCAATCTGAAGTTGCCATTTGTTTTGCCTATCAGATTGGCAACAATTTAAAAAGAATACTCCTCAGTAGGGTATGGGGAAACCTGCATTCTCTTCTGTTGCTGGTGGGAGTGTCAATTGGCATGATCTTTCTGGAAGGCAATTTGGCAATCTGTATCAAAAGCCACATCCTTTGACATAGTATTTCTACTTCTAGGAATTTGTCTGAAAGGACTAATTTGACAAATACTCCCATGTACAAGGATATTCAGTACTGTTTACAAAAGCTCAGGGTTGAAAGAAATGTACTTGTCCATCAATGAAAGATTAGCTATATCAGTTGTGGGAGAATTAAACATGTAGAGATCTCTACTTATTAATGTTTTAATATTGCCCCTGATTTATTATTGCATGGAAAACTAAGAACAAAGCAGGTTGCAAAACAGTACATGTGACGCAACCCTATAATTGAGAAACTCAAAAGTGTTTATATACCCATATATCAAGGAAAAAGTCGGACACAGTGTTGACAGCATAATTACAAGTGATCTATATCCTTCTTTATATTTTTCTGCAGAATTTATTGATTTTATTTTAATTGTACACATATACTCTGATTCTTAAAAAGTGTTTAAAAATATACATTGTAGTTTTCCCATACTGACAGACTATCCCAACTTGAAAATTAAGCACAAAATTTGGGGATTTCATCCAGGCTTGTATATTTACTTGGCTTTTGTTAGGGAGTATTTAGGTACTTCCTGTACTTACATTTTACTCTTTGAGAATTGACATAGGCATGAGTTCACACGTATACTTGACTTCCCACATTTGGTAATCAGAATGAATGAAATACGGTAGCATAGACATGAACAGCATTGACAAAATAAAGGCAATTATAAAATATATAGGAATTGGGCAGGACATATATTTCCAAGAATTGCCAGGCTTCTTTTTCATTTGAGCTTAAAGTAATAGTTTGCCAGGTATTTGGTTTACAAATCTAGCCAGTGTGAACTTGCCATGAGTAACCTTCTCAATAGGGAGGGACAAGGAAATCCTCCTCTTCATGTTTGCCCAATCAGTAGATCAACAAGGTCAGGTTACCTTACTGGGCTGACACCCTCTTAATAACAAATGAAATGTTTAAAAGTAGTCTTAACAAATATAGCTGAGGAATCTGCCCAAGGGATCTCCTGGTTTACCAAAGTGTTGTTTCTGATAGGGTGACAGTCATGTTGGGAATATCTTAAAAGGTTTGGTATTACCTAAAATTTATTATGAAATTGTGAAAACTGGTATTTTACGTGGCTTTTGAGCAGTTTGCACAGTGAATACCACCCTAACCACAACATTGTTTTATATGAGAATTGTGGATGAGGTAACTATTAATAGTGTACATTTTAGTCATGTCTCTGAAGATTTGGATGTAGAGATATGAGTTTCATTTGATTGAACTAGTAGTTTAAGAAATAGATTTTTTAATTGCTTACCAAATGAAAAAAGAAAATAATTGTAGTGAAAATGCTGGCTGTGGATAGTTCAAATGACCATTTGGGGCAACAGAACAAGGTGACCGTCACTGAGAAAATGGTTAGTAATGGGCTCTTAGAGACAGTGCCTTAATGCGATACTCATATTTTGAATTATCTTTAAAGCGGTTTATTGGCCCTGTTCTTCTATTTTGATATTCTTTTTCAAAGGTGTACAAGTTACACGGACAGTATTTTAATAGTGGAATTCTAATGAAGCAGTTAAGAGGGTGCATTTTGGAGGTAGGCAGACCTGGGTTAAGAATCAGGTTCCACTATGTAAGGCAAGTTACTTAGTCTTTCTAAGTTTCAGTTTGTTCATCTCAAAAGTACCGACCTCACAGGGTTGGTGAAAGGATGAAGTGAGATGACTCTTGTAAAGAGCTTAGTAGCATCTGGCATATAGTAAATGCTTAGGTTGCTCTTATCACATACAATCCAATCTCTTTCAGAATATAGTAGACGCTCAGTTAACCGGGACTCAAGCTTGCTGGTTGCTTGAGAGTTCTGGTAGCTTCAGTCCTGGTTAATGGAGAATCTACTTACCGGTACATTTATTTGGTACCTGCCTATCCCTATGAATAGTGGTTAACCAAGAGTCTATTAGATTTTTATTATACTATGTGTTAGAATGGAAAGAATGTGCTGTTGTTTAACAGACTTAGATTTGAACCCTAACTATGTACATTATTAGCCTCATAATCTTGAGCAAGTCATTTATGCTCAGAGTCTTAGTTTTCTCCTCCATAAAATGGAATCAGCAATGTTTACCTTGTCAGATGTAAGGATTAGAGATAATAGGCCAACTGTAATATTCTGTGCTTGAAACAAAGTAGGTATTCAACAAATGGCTATTATTATTGTTGTTATAAAGCTAATAAATATCAAATAATATCTTAGGCTTTTTATATTTTCCTTCTTGTCTTTATTTTTACCTTTAGTTGTAATTCTTTAAGAAACTGGGTACAGATATCTAAGACAATGCAATGTAAGAAAAGTTTAAGAAATATAAAAATTTATCATAATGCTACACTTGGTAAACAAAAAGAATATGGAAGATTACTTTGGAACTCTCCCAAGATGGTAGATTAGGTAAATATCATTCCTACTGCCTTCCAGGATCACACCAAAATTACAAATAAATTGTAGAACAGTCAACCTCAAGAATCATCTGAACACTAGCTGAACACAACCCCTATAACTAAGGATATAAAGAAGAGGCCACATCGAGACAGGTAGGAGAGGCAGAGACATGAAATGCACTGGTCCAAAACCACAGACAGTGGTTGAACACTGGGAGGGACATCTCAGTGGCAGAGATCCCCCCTGAAGAGGGAGCAGTCCCAGCCCTACGTTGGGCCCCCCACAGCCCTGGAGTCCTCTGCTGGGAAGAGGCATTCCCACAGCATCTGGCAATGAAACTCCGCAAGGACTGTCTGCCTGTCCTGGTGAGACAGAAGGTGGCTGGAAACTCAGACAGCATTTTAAAATGCCTGCACAGACTCACTTGCTTGCAAACACTCACCTGGTCTCCTGTGGAGGGGCAGCTCAGGAGGCTTAGGGATGTGCGGGGAAAGGCTGAGTTGTGTGGCTTCAGTGGGAGGGCTGGAGGGACAGTAGCCATGGCCGTCCTGGTGGGGAGTCTGACACAGGTGTAACCTATATGTGGGTGCCATCTTTGCAATGTTGAGCCCTTCCCCAGGGGGCAACGTTGGTCTGATGTAATTTGCGTGTGTGCACCGCCTTGGTGACACTCTGGGTTCCTGCCCCCCCTCAACATATCTTGTTGCGTTTTCTCGGAACTGTAATCTTGAATTCTCTGTCATTTAAGTCACGTATTTCCATGTCTTTTAAGTTCATTTTCTGGAGATTTAAAATTTTTCTTTCTGAACAGCTTTGTTCCCTTAATTAGTCTTGGTAATTAATGTATTTCTCTTCCTGGGCATCTACAGTGGTGGATTCTGCAGCAGGTAGATATGAAGAAGTCTTTCATTTGCTTTCTCGTAGCTATTGCTGGAGCATTTGATTTTCTCTTGCATTATTCCTTCTTCTCACGGTGGGGGGATTTTTTGTGAAGTGGGCTTCTCTTCTTTGACCTGGTTGCCTTGGTCTTAGTGCACCACCTTCATGGGAGGTGTGGTAGGCCATGGGTCTCTAAGCCTCTGGAATTCCAGTGCTGCCCTGCAGCCAGAAGCAGTAGCACCTGTGTGTCTCAGCTACCCCTGCTGGTTTCAGCTGGGAAAGGAGGGGCCAGGGTACATTAGAGCCAGGTTTCCCAACTCCTGGTCCAGACTGGTGCATGGCCTCTGGGCTGTAAAGCAGGAGAGAAGTGGTAGGTGAGTGAATACAGCTTCATCTGGACTTATAGCCGCTCCCCATTGCTCACATGACCGCCTGAACTCTGCCTCGTATCAGATCAGCAGCGGCATTAGATTCTCATAGGAGAATGAACCCTATTGTGAACTGCGAATACGAGGGATCTAGGTTGTGGCTTCTTATGAGAATCTAATGCCTGGTGATCTGAGGTGGAGCTGAGGCGGTGATGCTAGTGCTGGGGAGTGGCTGCAGATACAGATGCACATGAGCAGAGAGGTTTCACTGCACAGAGACCATAATAAACCAACCGCTGGCAGACTCATGTCAAAACCCAAACAGTGAGTGGCAAGTGACGATTAAGCTGCATCTGGTGGCAGGCTTAAAGTCAGAATCCGACACTTATTTTAGTCTGTGTGTGGGCAGCCCATTTTTTTTTACCACCTCTGTCTGTACCTCTTTTCCGCACTGTATGCTTGTCTTGGTCACAATTTTGATAAACACACAGCTAACCCTAGACAAAGGAGTAAAAAATAAACGTCACCGGCGAGCTTCTTTTAAAAGGGGGAAGACCCAATGATGAGAGAGCAGAAGACTCTAAGACTGCCAACAGAAAGAAAGCTGCATTTAAAAGAAAATGCCAAGAGTCCTGCTTAGATTATGGGTTCACTGCAACAGGTGATTCACATCCCCAAGCCCGCTCTGTACAATCTGTGGGCAACTGGCAACCCAACAAAGCCAGGAAGTCTTCAAAACTGCTTTGCCATATGGAGACCAAGAACCCTGCATTAAAAGACAAGCCTTTGGGGTTTTTCAAAAGAGAAGTGAACACAAAGAACAGAAACAATTATTGAAGGCCACCCTTCATCAATATCTGCACTGAGAGCATCATTCTGGCAGCTAACTGCATTGCTAAAGCTAAGAAGCCCTTTACTATTGGTGAAGCGTGGCTCTTGCCTGCTGCTAAGGACATTTGCCGTGAACTTTTAGGCAAGGCTACAGTTCAAAAGGTGGCACGGGTTTCTCTTTTGGCTGGCACCATAACTAGACAAATTAATGAAATGGCAGAGGATACTGAGGCACAATTTTTAGAGAGGATTAGTGAGTCGCTATGGTATGCGCACAATCCAGGTTGACAAGTCTACTAGTGTTGACAAGGCAACAATGCTTGTTTCTGTGCAATACGCTTTTCAGGATGATGTTCATGAGGATATGTTATGTGTACTTTCATTGCCAACCATCATCACAGAACTATTCAAGTCCTTGAATGATTGCATATCAGGAACACTGAACTGGTTGCTTCTGAATGTGAGTCTATGCACTGTATCATCCATAGGGAGATGCTGTCTAGCTGAAAAATGTCTTCTGAACTTAACGACATGCGGTAGGATGCGATTAATATGGTCATCCAGAGTAAAGTACATGCCCTTCACTCACGTCTGTTCACACAGCTCTGTGGGGAGACGGTCACAGAACACACATGTCTTCTCTTACACACAGAAGTGAGATGGCTCTAAAGGTAGACCACTGGCCAGAGTTTCTGAGTTATGAGAGCCACTCCAGAGATTTCTTTTTGAAAGACAGTCACCACTCGCAGCACATTTCAGTAACACAGAATGGGTCACAGAACTTGCTTATGTGACATATTCAACCTGCTTGATGAACTCAGTCTGTCACTTCAGGGGAGAACAACTGTGTTCAAGTGGGCAGGTAAGGTGGCTGCATTTGAAGACAAATTGGAATGATGGGGGGTGACGAGTGAACACTGGGATTTTTGACATGTTTCAAACATGAGCAGAGATTTTGAAAGGTACTGAGCCAGGGCCTTCTTTCTCCTAGCTGGTGCATGATCGCCTATCTCAGCTCTCAGAAGACTTTGAGCATGACTTCCCAACCACAAAAGACCCCTAAACTGGGAAGGAATGGATCCACGACCCATGTGTGAATAAGGCAGGTGAATCAACTTTGTGCTAGAAGAGAATCAACACTTGAGATCGCAAATGACAGTGGCCATAAAATTATGTTTGAGACAACTTCAAATCTCTATACGTTCTAGATTAATGTCAAGGTGGAGTAGCCTGAGATTGTCACAAAAGCACTGAAAAGCCTGCTTCCATTTCCAACACCCTGTCTTTGTGAAGCAGGATTTTCTGTAGTGACAGCCATCAAAATGAGATGACAGTGTAGACTGGACATTAGCGACACAATTCAGGTGTCACTGTCTCCCATCGCCCCCAGATGGGACCATTTATTTGCAGGAAATCAATTTTAGGGCTCCCATTGATTCTGCATTATGGTGAGTTGTATAATTATTTTATGATATATTACAGTGTATTAATAATATAATAGAAACAAAGTGCACAATAATAAAGGTCACATTCTTGAACCATCTCGAAACCATTCTTCAACCCCCTGCCCCTCAGTCCATGGAAAATTTGTCTTCCGCAAAGCCAATCCCTGGTGTCAAAAAGGTTAGGGACTGCTGCTATAGAGGACAGGAAAGGTTTCTTGATTGGGCCTGGGTTCTGCTACCTGCTAGTGCCTCCTTATCCCATTGTTCTCCACTGTTTTGATTCTGACCTTTGAGATGACCTTCTGATTTTTTTGTTTGTTTGTTTTTTAAATTTACTCTCAACCACTTCTGAAAAGGGCTTTGGAAGAATACTATTTCAGCAACGGAGCACCTTTCTCAGCCTGCCTCCGACATTAGAAAGTGGAGGGCCCAGAGATTTTCTTATGCTTTGGTAAAGCTTCAATCTATTTTAGCCCTGGATGAGAGTGCTTTTGCTAATTTGCGAGTCTAAAACACTCTGTGGATTTCTGTGCATTGAATTCCAGGCTACTCTGTGTGTCAAAAGCCAAGTTACACCCACAATTCTTTTATAGACCTACTTCTCTCTCACTCTTGATTGAATTTCTGCTACTAAGCACACATAGGACTCATGTGAGACCAGACCTGTAAGCTTCTTAAGTGTTCTTTTTACTAGAGTTAGAGTGCCGTTTTTTAGTGTTCTTAGTCTCAGGTCTCTTGTATACTGTTAAAAATGATTGAAGAGTCTAAGGAGCTTATTTTAGAAAATTCTAGAAAATACAAAAATATACAAGTACCAGCATTCTATTAGATATCAGGGCAATGATGTAATCACATGTCATATAACCTCTGAAAACCTCCACTCTAGGCTCATGAAAAATAATGAAAAAGGCAATGTCTTAGTATTATTATGAAAATAATTTTGACCTCATGAGTTCCCCAAAGAATTTGAGAATGAGCTCACCAAACCACATTTTGAGAATCATTTGTCTACTAAAAGATACCTTTTTCATTTCAGAGGTCTGAACTATAGTTTCTTTAGACACAACTTTGGTTTTCCCACAAATAACATAAATCTAAATGTACTATTTCTTTATTTTTATACTCAGATCTTTGTAGTCTTCAAGAGCCCCATCTGTCTAAGATAAGTATATGGAACTTGATAATTTATTACATAAAATAATTCCTTACTAGAAATATTTTAGATAAGATAAGTGGTGATCTACAGTACTAACTTACCTGGCATTAACTTCAAATGCAAACAGCACATGTAAACATCAATAAAGCATGAAGCAGGACTTGGAAAAGACCTACAGAGTTGGAGAGACAAAAATTAGAGTTCATGACTCACCAAGCAGGATGGCCGTGATGAAGCCAGGGGTTGGTTGGAACTCTGAAGGGTGACACCTTAAAAATAAAAAAAACCAGGGACTTACATGTAACTTGGAATCACCTCAACCCCTGATTGGATTAAGGTGACCTGGGTGTGTTCATTCCCCTAGTCCAGTGGCCTGCCATAGTGAAAAGAAATCTTCCCTAGAAGAGAATGGCATTCAGAGGCTCCAAGTGTTTCTAGATTTTCATAACAATGTCAGTCACTCAATAAATATTCAAAGCACCACAATTTATGAAACACAGGTCTGAGCTTAGAAAGCCTTACCCTGACATAATGAAACTCGTAAAAAAAGCAAAGATGAATGAAAATCTTCAGTTAGGGAAAATGACATGTTATTTATAAAGAAGATCAATTGGAAGGGCTGTGATTACTCATCGGGAAACGTAAAGTCCAGAAGAGGAGCGGATAACATGTGGAAAGTGCAGAAAGGGAAGAGAACAACCCAGGATATTATATGGAGCAAAGACATCCTTAAGGATTGAAAGGCAAACAAAACCCAAACCTAAACACAGACGGAAGGACAGGAGAGAAAACTAAGAGAAATCACCACCAGAAAACTTCAGAAAGGAACTCCTTCGGGCTGAAGAGAAATGACACAGGAGGGAAGCTTGGAACTTGAGGAACACAGGAGAGCAACAGAAATCTTAAGTATTTGGGTAAGTGTGGTGATCCATTTTTCTCCTCTTAAATGATTTAATATGCGTATGACTTGGACGACAAAACTATACCACAGTCTCAGAGTGTGGCATTCAAGCCATGTGAAGGTAATACATATATCACAGCTATTAAGGTGACCAACTTTTTTCCAATGAAAAGGAGGACATAAATAAATTAAAGAAACAAATATTGCAAATAAAAAAATGTATTCTCTGCAACAATTACTAAACAGAAAGCATTATAATATAGTAAATAGATAATGCAGGTGTATTATTATTATTTAAATAGGAATATTTTTCGATTGAATAAATATTTTTTGTTAATGTGTCATTTTCTAACAAAATATTAGAAATATCCGTACAAGAACTGTTTTTCATATTGAGTTTCACAGCAAGTGCTGCAGCTAGAGTATCAACATTCAGTCTTGATTTTTCAGTTGTCCAAAAATCAATAGCAATTGAAAATACCCTTTCAACGGCTGCATTAGTGCCAGGGCAGCACAACATAAATTGGACTAGAAGAAGTAAATTTTCATATGGTATATGTGCATTTTTGAAATGGTTGAATATTTCCACCTATCTTTTATCAGCTTCAACATGTTCATTTTCCCACTCGACCAATTTTTCAGAATTTAAATAAATATTCAGTTTTCTAATTTCTTCAAACAGACAATGTCGTCTATTTTAATGTCTGGTAGTTCTGTGGATAAAAACTAAACACAAGTCGAAAAGGAGGACATCTAGGAGGACACTTTTCAAGGGAGAACAGAACTACCAAAAGGAGGACTGTCCTCCCTAAAGGAGGACGGTTGGTCACCTTACAACTAAAAGAGTGGAGGGTAAAAGAATCTGTATGGTAAAAGCTTCTACATTTTATTTAACTGATAAAATATTAACTTATGAGACTGTGAAAAGATTAGTTTCCATAGTGTTATTCCAAGAACAACTGAAAAATAAATTCACTCAAGACAAATTGGACAATTTCAATAGTCCTATATCTGGTAGTTGTGGATAAATTAGCTAAAAGATTTACACATAGGTTTTCATGAGAACATAACCTACTTCTCTTGGTTAATTGCCTGGAAGCAGAATCGTAGGGCCATGTGTTAAGTATGTGCCCCCACCCACGCCCCTGGGTGCCACTTCAGGTGTCACCCCTGAGGGACTGGGGCATGGGCACTTCTGTTCTTAGTAGCTGCCCCACTAATGTCTTTGGGGAAAAAGGCAGGAAGACACACAGGGGCTGATCCCAAAGCTGCCACCTCGTGTAGGGACGTCTGGGCCCGGAAGCCTGCTCCCCAGGGTGCCCCCTCTGCTGAGCGGGGACCCCCTACTATACACTTAGTTCCCTGACAACTGGGTGGCTCAGCCAGGGGAGAGGGACTGCCTCCTGCCCACCGGCTCACGCTCATCGCCCTCAAGAAAACAGCGGCGCCTCTCTGCAGATCTGGGGGTGCTGCAGCATCCCTGGCAGATCCGCACCTTCGTTTGTCCCAGATCCTCTTGCGTCCACACAGCCCTGCACATCCTCCGCGCGTACCAGATCCTCAGAGTCTGTGCGCGCGCACGCTCCTCGCGACCTTGGGCACGCGTGCCCATCATTCGCCCGTTTCAAGTGCATCCAGGCAACAACCCGACAGTTGGGCACTTTGCCGGCAGAAATGTTGGCTGCTGCAGGAGCTGGCTTGGAGCAGGCTGCCTATCCAAGGACAAACTTCACCCAAGCACCCCCCATGGGCGGATCCTGGGGCAAGCCCTGCCCCTACTCCTACCCCAAGCACCCGAGGGCCAGCGCTGCACTTACCACGCCCACCGTCTTCCCTTGGCCCACCAGGGTCACCCAAGTGTCCGTGACCCTCCATCCACTCGCAGGCCAAACTGCAAGTATCCAGTGACTTTGCCTCTGTGCTTTGTCACAGCGTCTCAGGGACACTGCTCTAGGATCCCAAAGAGGCTGCGCTTTTTCCTGGGGTTCCTCACCTCAATGTGCAGGTGTGGCCAGCACAGCAAAGCGCTGCTGTCTGCGCCCACCTCAAAGGGGGCCTGCAGCTCAGCGTCTCTGGTGAGCCAAGTCGTGCTCTGTGTGTCACAGCGGCAAGAAGTCACCCTGGTGCTGCGCACGACACCCAGCTGTGCCCAAGATGCCTGCACAGAGCAGGTCTTGTTGAGACCACGGGAGAGAGTGGGGAAAGGTCAGCTGAGCCGCAGGAAGACCTCGCAGTTGTAGAGAAGCAGGCCAGCCAGGGAAGGGGCCCGGATCTAGTCCCCTGAGGGTCCAGGGAGGCCTCGCTTCCTCCCAGCTCAGGAAGCAGAACCACTAGAAGTCCCAGAGCTCCAGGCAGAGTGCCTGCCCCCGAAGAAACGCCATCATGAGCTTCAGGAGCTCCTATGGCTGCACCCCAGGTTTCCTGCCATGGCAGAGGACAAAGCGGGCCGCCTCCATCCCTCACCGGGCTATTCCAGAAGTTGTCAGAGAAAGTTAGCCAGGAGAGTGCGTCGTCTCCCTCCTCAGCTTCCGTGTTTCCCCAGAGGAAGCGCCAGCATGAAAATGATGCCGATGCCACCCAGGGGCAGAAGCCAACCTAGAGAAACTGCCCACCCACACGGGGCAGGTCTAGGCCCTGACAGCGCAGGCGAGGGGACCCAGCACTAAGAGCAGCTGGGTGTTTGGAGGCTCTGCTGCCCCCACCTCAAGTCACATCTGTGGGGGTGTGCCCAGGCAGGGCCCCCTTACTTGCAGCCCAGGTCCAGCACCATGGCCAGAAAGGCTGCCTTTAGACACCTGTCCGCTCCCCACGGCCGCCCTGCATCAGCACTGGACACAGAGAGGAGGAGCCTGGCCCTTAGGGGCCCCCCTCATCGCCTGTCCAGGGGTTGGTTGGACACAAAACCGTTGGGCCGCCAATCAAGCCGCTTTCCTCCAGGTCAGGATCCAGTCACTTAAGAGAGCGAGGGAGGAAAATGATGGACTAAAGAACAGCTTCCACCGGAAGAAGCCAGTGGCCATTTTCCTCCAGGCGGGGCTGCCCCTGTGCCCCCTTTAGCTGTGCAACTTGAGTCTAGCCCTGACCTCTGTGATTCAGGAGCAAACCGCTGGGGACACCGCGTCTCATTCCCAGCCCTGCCCTGCAGTTTTCCCCGAGGCTGCTGGAGGCCTTAGGACAGTAGATAGACAACCTTGTTCTGTTTCCCTCCAGTCCTGGAGCAGACAGGACGCCCCTGCTGCCTACAGCTGACTCCTCCCCTCTCCCATTTACAATAAAGACTTGTTCTCCTTCCAATGAATGAATGAATGAATATTTAAGATTAGAAGGCACAGTGTGACCAAAAACTGAAAGAAATAATGTAAAATAGAAACAAATGCATAGGCTATCCAGATACTCGTTATTACACACAGACTTCAAAATAACTGAGATTAATACATTTAAAGAATTAAAGTATAAGATTTCAGCAGAGAATTAAGAACCAGAAGAAAGAACCGTATGGAAATTCTAAGCTGAAAAATTAAAGGGGTGATGTTAAATACTTGCCAGATTAGGTAACAGTAAAATAGACAAAGCTGAAGGGCAAAATCACTTCTACTACAATTTTTATTGGCTATGTTATACTGAATCTAAATCAGTATGGGAGGAACTGACAGTTAACAATATTGAGTCTTACAATCCAAGAGTGTGTGTGTCCATTTATTTAGGTTTACTCCCAGTAATGTTTTGTAGAATTCAATGTATAGGTCTTGCACATATATATATATATTTTTTGACAGAGACAAAGAGACAGAAGGGGGAGGGCCCAGAGCAATCTCCATAGTTGTACGTCATCAGTTTTTGACATGGTTTTGTGCCACATAGGTGGGCAGGGGAGCCGTGAAAGGTGGGAACCAGGCCGGGGGTCTTCTGCATGTGAGGCAAACCCCAGTTCGGCATATGGGTCCACACGGGCCAGGGCCGGGATTTGATCCTCGGACCCTGGGGCTGCAAGGCGAGTGTTTAACCCACTGACCCATCCCTGCTTCCCCTCTTATTTCTTGAGATAGGCCTGTAATGATATAATTGTTCTCTTACTATTTATTAGGTTGGTGCAAAAGTAATTGTGGTTTTGGACCGTGAATTTTAAATCATTATAACTAGGCTCAAACCCATCTTTATTAATCAAAATAGGCACCATTACAATCAACACATTTTTGCCAGTGAGAAATGTTTATGTATTCCTGTAGCGTAAAAATCTGTACTTTGGGATTTGAAGAACTCTAGGAAAGCATTTTCCCCGCAAAAAGTTGTCGGGATGCTTGAAGATGTGGTAGTCGGTTGGCAAGAGGTCAGGTGAATATGGTGGATGAAGCAAAACTTTGTTGCCCTATTTGTCCAACTTTTGAAGTGTTGGTTGTGCGACGTGCAGTCAGGCATTGTCGTGGAGAACACTGGGCCCTTTCTGTGGACTAATGACGGCTGCAGACATTACAGTTTTCAGTGCATCTCATCGATTTGCTGAGCCTCCTCAGATGGAATGGTTTCACCAGGATTCAGAAAGCTGCAGTGGATCAGACCGGCAGCAGACCACCCCACAGTGACCAGGACCTTTTCATGGTGCAAGTTTGACTTTGGGAAGTGCTTGGAGCTGCTTCTTGGTCTAACCACTGAGCTGGTTGTTGCTAGTTGTCATATAAACTCCACTTTTCATTGTATGTTACAGTCCAATTGAGAAATGAGTGTACAGTGCCCTATTGTGTGTAGGGGTTGCCATTTCCTGCTTCTGTCTGCCTGTTAGAAATATTAGTTTTGTATCCTTTTGTCTTTTTGTTTTAGGTAGAAAAACCTCCTTCAGTATTTCTTATAATGCAGGTCTTGTAGTGGAAGTTTCCTTACCTTCTGTATATCTGGAAAGGTCTTTATTCCCCCCTTCATATCTGGAGGATAACTTTGCAGGATATATTATTCTTGGTTTGTTAATTTCTCTCTTTTAATAGTTTGAATATTTTATTTTATTCTCTCCTAGCTTATAAAGTTTCTGCTAAAAAATGTGATGATAAACTAATGGGCTTTCCTTTATAGGTTACTGTTTGTTTGTTTTTTCCCCTGGCTGCCTTGAGAATTCTTTTTTGTCATTAATTTTTGACAGTTTCAATATAATGTGCCTTGGAGAAGGCCTGTTAGCATTGAAGTAATTAGGTGTTCTGTTTGCTTCTTGGATTTGAGGATTCAGTTCTTTCCACAGGTTTGGGAAGTTCTTGTTGACTGTTTGGATAGACTCTGTTCCCTTCCTCCTCTCTTCTGGTATGCCTATTATTAATATATTGCTCTTTCTGATGGAGTCACATAGGTCTTGTAGAGTTCTTTCATTTCTTTTAACTCTCAAGTCTTTCCTTCCATCTGTGTAATTTCTAGATTCCTATCTTCGATATCACTAATTTTCTTCTCCATCTGGTCAGCTCTGTATCCTAAGCTTGCTACATCATTCATGTCTTCTATTGAGTTCTTTAGTTCCAGAATTTCTATTTGGTTCATTTTAAAATTTTCATTCTCTTTGGTAAAATATTCATTTTGTTCACTGAATTTATTTCTGATATCATTAAACTGCCTGAGTTTTCTTGTATCTAGAGATTTTTCAGAACTGCAATCTTGAATTCTCTGTCATTTAAGTCATATAGCCCCATGTCTTTTAAGTTTATTTTCTGGGGGAGTTTAATTTTCTTTCTGAGCTGCCTTGTTACCTTGGTCATTTATTGTAATTAATGGATTAGTTCTCTTCTTGGGCCTCTAGAGGCATGAATTCTGCAGTAGGTTGATATAATGAGGTCTTTCTTATGCTTTTCAGTAGGTAGTGCTGGAGCATTTTATATTCTCTTGCCCTGTTCTGGCTTCCCATGGTGGGAGAGTTCCCGGAGAGGGGAGTGGGAGTCGGCTCTGTGACATGGTTGCTTTGGTCTCAGGGCACCACCTGCATCTGAGGACTCAGTGGGTGATGGAGTTCTGAGCCCCTGAAAGCCATGGAAGGTGGAGGTGGGGTGGGCTGAGAGATGCAGCTGTCTTTGTTGTACTCTGAATAATGGTGACTGCCTCACCCCTGCAGATACTCCCTTGTTACTCGAATTAGCCACACGGTGTGTCTGCCTCTCAGGAACTGTCCCTCCAGTTGTCAGGACTGTAGATATTCCGCTGTTTAATCCGCCTCTGCTACTGCTTTTTTTTCTGGGGCCCACTGCTAGCCCTGGGAGGGGTGGGGGAAGGCTGGCAGGCCCCGTGGCTTTGCATCTGCCTGGCAGTGAGGGCTGTTAGACCGCAGTTGTCACACTTCTGTATTTGGTGTGCCCTGAGGTGTCTGTGCCTCATCACTGGGTTCAGGCAGGATTGCTGGGACCACAGAGAGCGCACCTACAGTCTCGCTCCTCCCCTCTCCAGGGACTGCAGTGAGGTTGGGGCTGAGTCCTGTGGGCACTGTCTTTGCACTTCTCCCCCCACCCCCGTTCTCCCTGACTCGCCTGCCTTCAGATGTTTCCATGCGCAGAACCCTCAGTCACATCTGTGTGTTGCGTAGGGACTCTTTTTAAATTGTAGCTGTTCAACTTGTTGTAACTTCAAAGGGAGAGATCAAGGGGGACCCACATGCTGCCATGTTTCTGATGTCACCCTGACTTGTTGTGTACGTAATGCTGCTGTTAGAAATAGGAATAGTATGATTCATGGAAAGAACACTGGATTTAGAACCAGAGGGACCTAGGTTTAAAACTGCATTGAAAATGAGAGTAATTATGCCTATCTAGTGGGTTTGTTGGAAGAGGGGTGTATAGACATATATAAAGTGCTTAGCAAGCTCCAGGCACATGTAATAGGTCCTCAGGAGATGTTTAGCTCTCCTTTCTTGCCTCTCTCTTTTTGATCTAGTCCCAGAAATACTCTTAAGGAATATGATCTATACACTGTTAAGTAGAGAAAGAGAACCTCAAAGCAGAGCCATGGTATCGGAGCTATGACATGGCTGAGTATGGAGTAGCGCTTGTGTTTATCAAAGCGAGCATGATGCTGGGATGCTCTTAACAATAGCGCTGTACATTGTGTAGAGATCGGAGCATGATGTTCCTATTAGGCTAGTCTGTGGTTAGTCTATTACTAAAAAAGAGAGACCAACTGAGTTCTAAAGTCCTTAGGTTTAAGTGTTTATGTTTTGACCTCTATCATTTATGGTTCCTCCATCTTTACTTATCAATGTCACCTAACCTCAGCTTTTCCTCACATTGTTTCTTCTACTGGTTTTATTCTGTTCTGCCCAGTAAATTCTCTTATTTCCATCAATGCCAGTTCAAATAATTATGACAAGTATAGGGAGGGGGTGCTAAATTTTGATAGATCCACTGATTTCCTGGAGTTCCGCACTCATTTCTTTTAGGATGTGACTAGGTAGGCCAGTTACTCTCCAGTCTCCCAGCTGCCACCCCTTAGCTGATTATGATAGAGAGGACAGAGAAATGTGATCATTTTTTTGTTAGCTCTTTCCTCCTAGGATAGAGGAAGATCCAATGCTTTCAGAATGTAGCATGACAGACTGAGTTGAGAATCAAGCAGTAGGATCTATTGGAGTGTTATACTAGGCTCATTATGGTTAAAAGAAGTCATTTTACCACCACATCAGTTTAGTTCTCTTTTATAGCATCTCATTTTGGGGTGCAAACTATGCAAGGCACTGGAGACTAGATCCTCGAGGAATTGGAGGGATACGCAGGGCCCTTGTCTGATAGGGGTGGCGTAGGGACATGGGCCAGCAATGAAGGAAGCAGCAGCATGACAGGCCTGAGACCGGGGAGGGACAGTGACACAGGCCACCTACTGAAGAATCAGTGAGAGCTTGCTGTGGGCACAGGGCTGACGAGGGTATTCGAAGTAGAGGAAGCAGTCCGTGGAGAGACAGGGACACGTGGAGTGGTCTCTGCAGCGACTGCCGAGCAATTCAACGTTGCTAGGTTGTGAAGTGCAAAGTCTGTTAGGAGGCCTGGCACTGCCGAGGTAGGTTATGGAGCCTCTTCCTTTGGAGTCTTAAACGTCAAAATGAAGCACTCGCCTTTGCTGAGTATGGTCTGGGTGGTATTTTTTGCCAGAGGTAGAGTCATATGCTGGACGTGTCAGATAAAAGTCAGTGACTACTCTGTAGACACAGAGGTTGTATTAATGAGAAGAAAGGACTGCAACGCTGCACTGTTCTGTATTTGTTGGTATGTACATATTCCAGGTCGCCTAAGGCAGTTTATTGTATGGGACTCCGCTCCCTCCTAGTGAAACAGATGTCCTTGTCAAAAGCAATACAAAGGAGCACCACCCTTTCCCAGGGGGAGGGGTGGTTTCTTTTGGGGGGCAGAGGCAGTTTTGGGGGCATCAATATCAGAGTCAGAGAAAATGGGGGGGAGAGGGCTTCCCTTGTCTCCTCTTGGCTGCCTAGGAGTGAAGTGGGATGTTGGGTATTTTGTACCTTTAAACGGCCCATGTGGCCTGCCTCATGGCAGTCCCAGGCCAAAGAACCGGGTAGTCAGTTTATAGTTCTAAGAACTGGAGCAGGGCTGCTCAGGGCTCGCCGCTGCATGCTTTTTATGGAACAGGGTCTGTTGTTTAGGGAATCTGGGCGGCTGGCTGGAACCTGTGCATTTAGCCATTTGGACTGAGGAAGAATTTCGAAGTGAGAAAATAAAACTCATTATATAATTCCAATTGGGCATCCAGAAGGCTGAGAAGGGAGGGAGCAAGGGTATTATGAAGACAAGCAGGAGAGTTTCATAAACAGCCCCCTCTCTACTCAGTTTTACTGCAAGAGCCGGGCTCTTTTGAAAAGGGCAGTCATGTTCTTCTGCTACTTCTGAGCTGTTTTGTCAGTTGGAGCAAAACAACAGCACTGCTCATTTTTTGCAGGGTTAGAGGAAAACTAGGACGGGCTGGCAGAAGGGTGGGGTGGGAAGCCCAAGGAGAGTGGGGAGGCCAACAGTGTCAGGCTGTGGGGACAGGGACCCGAAGCAGGCCTGCTGGGCCCCAGGGATGGGTCCTGGAACTCTGCCTTTGCGAAGCCTGTTGACAACCTCATGCTAATTTAGTCTTTTGTGGAATCTTCCATGAGCTGCAGTTGCCAACTTCAGCCTTCCTAGAGAATAGAGCCTGCTGACTCTGAGAGTGAGGGTGTCTGCCCTGCACAACTGGGGGAACAGCAACCACAAGTGAAAGTCCCTTGTTCCTTTAGGAAAACACACTCGGTTCCTCATCTGCCTCTCCCCACTCTCACCCCCACCCACCTGCCAAAGAGCACATCAGCCCTCTGCAGGAAGCTGACATCACTGTAACCTCTGGCTATTCTTTTTTGTCCGTAAAGGGTTGACCTCTGGTTTTATCTTCATAAACAACAGAGATCTTATTTCTTTCCAGAAAAATCACAGAAGATAACAGGGACCAGATTCCAACAGCATAAAAATTATCAGTAAGTCAGAGAGTCTGGCTTAAAAAACAAAACAAAACAAAACAAAATAAAACAAAAAACAACAACAAAAAAAACAGAAACAGGGAAAACAAAAAGAAAAGAAGGAAAGAAAAAAGAATGTGTCCTTTTGTTGGCTTTAAAATGTCTTAAGGGGAAATCACTGACGTTTCTGGTGGTTTCTTTCTTCATCTTCCTGACTTACATGAGTACAGTGTGATTTTGAAAGGAGACAGGGGGCTGGGAAATGGAGACTTTCCTATTTTTTGTTTTTGTATTTTCCCTTCTTCTCACTGCAGAATACGTACGATTCTGACAGTAGAGACACATGAGCTGAGCTATTCTGACTCAGTTTGCCGATGGTCAGCGCAGAATAGCACGTGCCAGCTGCCCTGATCAAGAACCAGGCCTGCTGTGTGTTCCTACTTTCTCTCCGTCTCTCTCCAACACTCAAATCTGAAGACTTTGAGCAGTGGTGGTAGCCTCTTCTCCTTCAAAAAACGTGTGCCCTGCTCATTCCCAACACAGATTGGAGGTGGGAACCCACTCATCTTAACAGGATCTGTATACTCCAAGTGCATAACATACATTGTTTAAAACCCAATCCAATGTGGTATTTAGGTTTTATCAAATCATCCCCCACCCCCTTTATTTTTTAAACCTATGCCTATGGGTTTAATAGTCTGAGCTGCTGAGATTTAGATAATCCAGCTTCTACGGGCATTGCAGATTTCTTTTTAAAATGCCATTAAAAATGAAATGTCAATAGCATATAAATCTTTCTAGGAGAATATGATCAGAAGTACCACTGGTGTTTTCTATTAACTGGGTTCTCAGAGCTATGGCACAGTCATTGACTATCAAGAATTTGGAAAGATCAATAAAAAGAAAACGTGTCGTTTTGAAATGGGGAAAGGGAAAGTTCCTGGAAGTTGTCTTCTGTTTTTAAAATAGTCATCCTCATCGTAAAAATAGAAGGAAAAACACAGAAAATGATTTTGCATTTATTAAGAAAAGAAACCGGGCTGGTGCTTTTGAGTAGATACAAAGACCACATTTTATAGATCAACCTTAACAATCCTTGTGGAGGCCACTAATTACAGCTGTTGATTTATTGTATAGATGTGCCTTCAAGATGTACCTTCTTTATTACCAACCACCTTTAGTTATAAGAGGGCTCTCCTTAAAACATTTTAATCATGTATTTTGAAGCATCTACCGTTAGAAGTTTACTGATTTTTATAATGTAAAATACAAACATTTGTAGTTTAGGATACAAATTATAAACTAAAACTTCACTGAGAGCATTTGGCCAAAGATACCAAAGTATGTAGAAGGAAACGTATATTTAACTAACACTAGGCATCTTTTTGCAAAGTATGTGACATTTGGATTTTAACTAGTAGTAACCTAATCTGTTTAGTAATGATTTATAAAAAATCTGCAGAGGAAGACTAGGCACTTGCTAGATATTTAATTCCAATAAGCTGACATTAGATAGTGAAGCAGGAAAATGAGAATAATTTTTTAATCAACATCTAAATATTTCTTCTTTTTAATGTCAGTTAAGTTTGAAGAAATCCCAGAAATGAGATACTCATTAGCTATGTAAAAGGAATTCTGGAGATTATAAACTATCGACATTTTCCTTTGGCATGAAGACTCCTTTTTTTTTCTTTCAATAAATAATTAGGAGAGGGATTTTTAAATTTGTTAATCTTTCCTAATGTGTGGTTTACCAAAGGCTTTATTTTTAATAACATTTTTTTAAAGAAGCCTTCTGAGTCAGTTCATTTTTGTTTGTAGTGGTTTGTTTGTTACTAGCACATGAAAATAAGATAGAATGGAATATATTTCTGTGAAATCCATAGTCTTAACATTAATGCTTACCCAGAATATATAGGAGCCATACTTGATTATTCGTAATCATTTGAAATTCTGTGGTCATTTTTGTTTTTGTTTTTTTTTTAAGCCAGCATTGACTAATAATATTGTGTGGCTAGTTATTTACTTCTTGTTACAACAGTTTACTTATTTTTGTATTACTATGGTTTTTCCCTAATAGTTAGAAATAAGCCTATTTGTGATGTCAAACAAGGTATGTGCATTGGATAATTTTGTTGTGTAAAAGACTTCATACCTGGTAAGAGCTGTTTGACTTTCGGTTTTAAAACAACCCTGTAATTTGGTGAGTCCTGCAGAGATTTTGGCTTTCTCCGTGGTCTGCCAGCCAAATAATTTTTGCAGCATTTTTCTTTGCTTTCTTACAAACACTTAAAAATTTTACTGGCTTTTCTGTAAGTCCAACCATTAAGTTAGAAAGCACTGACGTCACTATGAAATTGCCCTTTATTTTTTCATGTATCAGGGAGGAATGATAGATTTTGTGTATATGAGTTGTTAAAATAGAAATACTTCAGGGCTGCTATTCTCATGGAGCTGTAGACATGCTTGCCTTACTATAGATGAAATTATTTGGTCTGACTGCCTTGCTTGAAAGTAAGTTTTGCTGCTTTCATGCATAAGAAAAGATATTTTATTTTTGTTGGGAATATCTTGTAATATACTTATTCCCCCATCTCCTACTCCCAAATTTGGGATAAGGATACAATCCTTTTACGACTGTCTGACTTACTAGAAAGCATGATGCATGTAAAATAATGCCTAAGGATTGTGGAATCCAGCCTTAAAAGTTACTAAGAAAAAAAGTTAAAATATCGAGGAAAGTGCTACTCCAAGTAAAACCTATAGTTTCTCTGTAAAACCCTAACAAACATCTCATAGGAAGCCTTGGATCTTATCCTCAGCTATCAAAAAACTGTTCAAATATGAAAGTAAAGACAATATGAAAGTGTAATCCATTCTGTACTTAAGGATCACTGTTCTCAATGTGTGTGGTTATTAGCCCTGGTTTGAATTTACAAATAATATGAGCTTTAATGAGCAGACACGGTTGACAGAGTTTAGAAAGAGGATGATGATAAAAATATTACTTACTCATAAGCCTTTCTGCTTCTGTTTTTGACTCTCTGGAGATGCTGTTAGTTTTACTCTTTTGTGTTCTTATTCCTGTGGTCAAAGTAAATAGGCTTAGAAATAAAGCATATATTATTGTCTCTATAAAATAAAGGGGCTGGACTGTGCTATTTCTAATCAGATTCCAGAGACTCGAATCTCCTCTGCTTCTGAACTCTCACTGCTCAGTCAGAGCTCCACCTTTCTATTCTGCTTGCCTTGCTTTCTGTTATCTGATTTGCAAGTCAATGTTCGGAAAATTCTCTATTGTAATGCAAAAAAAAAAACAAACCCCAAAAACCAAATCCCAAAACAAACTTAAAAAACCCTCAGCTTTCGGGTTCTTGCCGATATCAACAACCCAAAGGCGCCATTCAAACCACCTTGGAAAGAAAAATGTTTTTAAAAAAGATGGCAAACTTCGCCTTCATGTTAGCCCCAAGTGAAGTTCTCCAGTAACATCTGGCGGGGCAGGGTAATTCAATCTATTTTAATGCAAAGATTTTCCAAGAAGGCAGGAAACAGTCAAGGGGAAAGCTTTTGGGCATCTGCTGTTTCGTTTCCAGATCCCTTGTGTTAATTTAATGTTTCTAGGGAACGGGGCTCTTATATTTTTTCTCAGAATCGCTTCTCTAGGAACTGGCGAGGGCCGTGACTCTGCAAACAGCAGATAAGCCCGGAGCTTGGCTCGGGGCGCGCGGCGGTCCTGTGCTGCCCAAGTCACCCTGCTGCCCCAAGGACACCCTGGGTGTGATCTGCGGGTCACAGGGCAGGTTCCCTTTGTTCTCCTCAGCGGCATACTTGAAAACGTGTTTATTTGCATTTGTCCAGTTTGGCCTCCGTGAAAGGTACCTACGAAGCCATTGGCTAGTCCTCCCTCCACCAAAACCAGCGAGACTCTGCCAATGTCAAGGAAACAAACCAAACCAAACACGAACCTGCATAAACACTTGCGTTTGTGTTTTGGGACAGACAGCACTGGGGAACTTGGCATTCCTTTGCAAAACAGCCTGCTGCCCATCTTCTGTAAATTAGCCGCCAATCACAGGTGGCTGGGACATTTTGTTGTTGTGTGACGACCCAGTTCCCCTGATTTTGTTTTGGAAGGGGGCAGGTGGTACTGGTGGAATCAGGCATGTGTGCGATTCAGCGTGAAGGAGTGTCCCTGTCCCTTCCCGGGGGCTGGCGAGCCACATCTCTCCCTCCCCTTCTCACCTCCCACCTCAGAACCAGAGGGACCCCTCCAAATCTCATGTGTGAAAAGGAACGCTGCCGAATCAGACGTAAAAGGCTGCTCTTTAGAACGGTTTCACGTTTGTGTCTTCCTAGCTGTTCTTCTAAGTTTAGAAATGTAGAATGCGAATCATTTATGTCGCCGTGAAAATTGACCTGCTTACCTACTGTTAAAGTTTAATGAGTTCACCTAGTCTGTAGAATGATAGTACCGGTAAGTTAACTAGTACCCTAACCTACTGTTCTTGTAGCAGCCAATAAAACTGTTACTAAGTTGATGGAATCACAGAATTTTGGAGTTAGAATAGAGTGTAGAGGTCATTTGGGCCAATTTTTCTTGGAATTGTAAGAATCTCTTTTATAACATTTCTGACTGCTTTTTGAGGCAGCCCATGGCATTGCTGGGAAGCTCTAATTATTAGAATGCTATTCCTTATGTTAAACAGTTCTCTTTATAATTGTCCCACTTGGCTCCTGTTCTTTCTTAAATAATAAAAGCCTAAAATGATTCTGATTCATATAATTTAGTGAGTGTGGTGTATACTTGGAGACCGTGATAGCATGAGATTAGATTCTTGGTAATAACCACATTTTGTGCTGCACTTCCTTGCTTTACGCCTCATGAACCTTCTTTTGAACTGCTTAGAAACAGTGGTGTGATTTCCCATTTCAAGGTGGTATGTGAGACTAAACAATAAAGTGCTACGTTGGCAATATAGTTTTTATTTAAAAAATCTCTCTGATGATTTCACACTTATATCCTAAGTTTCTGTTTCTATGTAATGAAAAGTGCTCTGTGCTTTAGCTGGAATCATTAAAGATAAATGAGTTTGACAGCCTCAGATGAGCTAACCTTTTGGTTCTGTTATTGCTTTATCTATCGGTTTTCTGTTGCTGCTGTAACAAATGACCAAGTCGGTGGCTTACCACGACATCCATCGATCATCTCCCCATTTCTGTGATCAGAAGGTCGGGGCACAGCGTGGCTCTTCTGGGTTTCTGCTCAGGACTCACAAGGCCAAGGCCAAGGGATCAGCAGGCCTGGACTCCGATCTGGAGCTCCTGGGGGAGAATCCACTTCCAGTCTCGGTGGAGGGATTCAGGTGTGTGCGATTGTAGGACTGAGGCCCTGCTTCCCTGTGAGGTGCCCTGCGGGTGTTCCCCTCAGCACTACACTCTTGAGCTCATGGCCCCTTTTCCATTGTCAGAGCCAGTCCTGATGTGTGGGGTCCTCAGGCTCCAGGTATCGCTGCCTTCCCTTTCTGTTTCCTTCTGCTGCTTTGTAAGGACTCTTGCCATTACCTGGGGCCCAGGTGGACAATCCAGGGGCCCAGGTGGACAATCCAGGATAATCTCTCTACAGTCAGCTGATTAGTAACTGTAACTACGCTGCAAAGTCCTTTGTGCCTAGGTTCGTGCTTGTTTGAATAACCCGGGGATGGGAATCTTTGGAGCTTTTGGGGAGACATCTTTAGAATTCTGTTTCCCATACCTTTCTGGGTACAGCTTTCCTGTGACGGTAATAGTTACAGCCCATTGTTTTAAAGCGATTTTAAGCACAGTAATTCTCAAAATTTTGTAAGATAAAATTGAAATTAAAAAGGCCAGGTAACATTATATGTTATAAAGAATTTCTAGAGGTTGAATAAAGCAATACACATTCGTCTATAAGTTGTTTTATTTAAAAACTCAAAGCTTCTACATTGCAAAATCTTCCTCAGTCCTCTTGTTTTGTTTTGTTTTGTTTTGTTTTCTTTTGGGCATCATATTAGGATAGCATGAGATAGAGGCCAATTTATAAAGCATATTATATGTACTACTAACAATTTCATTTTAAAAAGAATGGTTTCCCTCTGCGGTCTCCTTTTAGCCTCAGACAGTTTCTTTTTTTTTTTTTTTTTTTTAATATTATTATATTTTATTGTTAAATTTAATGGGGTGACATTGGTTGGTAACAATCAGACAGTTTTCCAATGGACAACTCCACATCACATCACCCATGAATCACATTATGTGCCCAGCTCCCAGAATCAGGTCCCCCTCCAACCCGATATATCTGGTGCCCACTCCCCCCTCCCCACTGGACAGTTTCTGATGTACTCAAATCGAATTCTACTAGAGTCCAATTTTGAAAATGAAACAAGGTCCTCTGACCTAGCTGCCACTTACTCATTCCCAAAATGTCCTTGAACAGGCAATTTCTGAGCTGTACGGCCCATATAAGCCCCTGGTACACGTATAGAGCCACCTGGTTCTTACTGCTCAGGACTGGCAGAGGGCAGGGTTAGATTATGTATCCTAATTTGCTACTTATTACTCAAATTCTAATTTTTTCCTTTGGAAATTTTAACTAGACAAGTATTCAGAAGTAGGGATTGTACACGGGAAAGTTCTAGTGTTTTGCAACGACTGAAACGGAAAAGGATGGTCACCAGATGTAGGAACGGAACAGACGTGTTGGGCTCTTAGGGGAGTTTTATGATTACTCCTTAGGGCTTCCTTGTTCTCTTTTAGTATCTCCACCAAGTAGGGAAGCTTGGTGCAAGAAGTGGGGATCTCACCATTGCAGGCTCAGATGTGGTGCCCAGCGGAAGCTGCTGATGGTGTGGAGATATGGGTGGCGGGATAGGATAGGCGCATGTATGCTGAGGCTTGAAACTCAGACTCCTCAAATCTTAGCCACATACCTTTTGTGATTGTTTACGTTAGGAAGATACAACATAGCTAAGGTGCTTCTTTTGCTTTCCTTGATTTGTGATGATTTCTATGTAATGAATGATGGTTATAGTCATCTGTATAGAAAGTTTTTAATTATGGCTCAGAATCTGGGCAATCAATCAAGTAGAATGATTTAGAGTTGTGTGATTACTGAAGTCTTTATAGCTGGAAATAAGTGGACCCATGCCAGTACATTACTAAGTATACCATGATTTATTTATCCACACTCCACTTTATTACCAAAAGATTGAGGCAGTTTACACATATGTACATACTCACCACTACCACCACTATCAAATAAATAAATGAATAAATGGGGCAAAAAGAAAATAAGGTCAGGAGAAAAATAACAAGGCTGGTTATGGGTTGGGTTAGTACAACAAACATATAGCATAAAATTTGATTCATGTGCGAGAACATTTGCCTCTGGCCTTTTTAGCCGCTAAAACAAAATGGGAGAAAGATAATCAGCCACAAGATTCATTACATTCATAAGGTGATGAGAAGATTGGGCTTGTCTTTCTGCTAGAAAGGTTAACTTTGAATCTCATTAGAAGTCATAAAAACATAATTTTGGAAGAAATATAATGCATAGAACAACAGAACGGAAGCAGTTAACGGGATTTCTAGTATTGTTTCTCCTTTCCTTGGTCTGTGTTCCAATATTCCAGTGCTGTTGATTGACTGTTGTTTCTGGAGGCTGAAGACTTTCCTGAAGATTCTGTGGAAACAGGGAGCAGAATCTGATCATAGTTTTTGCAGGATGGAAACCTTTTATCCTGAAGAATTTTTCTTCATTTATAACTTTTATGTAGCTCCAACCCATAAATTAGTGGTGTTCCAAAAGTTCATTTTTGAATTACTTGTTTGAAATTAAGAATATATTTTCCCAAAGAAATGATGTTGTTTACAACCTAATAATTTCAGACTTGTGAAGAAACCAATGTTCAATGAGGTTAAATCTGAATAAATACAGGTCTACAATTCTGTATTCAAAAGCTTTGAGGCCAGATTTGCTGACTTTGGTGATTTTTTTTTTTAGGATAATATTGTGCATATACCAGTTATTACATAGCAGTGCAGTGCGGTCTGGAGCAAGATCCTATAATCAAACACATTAATGCTTCTGCAGTGAAACTGATGAATATTCACACTCAGTGGGATAAATAAAATCTATAAATAGCGTCATGTCAGTTCAGGTCAGGTCTTGTCCCAAATACATTCACCAATGAGTTCAGGTCAGGTCAGGTTTTGCTGCCAAATGAGTGATGAAAAAACTGGTTTTCAGAGCGTTTTGGATTTCAGATTAGTGGATCTCTAGTACACTTTTTTTTTTTTTTAAATACAAAGGTTGCTGGTATTATAAACCCTAACCACAATGTAATGGTATTTTATGGAAAAATGTGTTGAATTCCAATTAGGGACGCCAATAAGCCATCGCTGTATGGCCGCCCCGTAGCAAGAGGAATGTTTCCATGGGACTGGAATTGGAGCAGAAGTGTCCTCTCAGGTAACCTCGGAGAGGGCTCTCTGCAGGCAGGTGCTGGTAAAAGTTCAAGGCCAAGGGCTAGCGACTGGTAAGAAGCCTGAGACGGAGGAGTTGGGAGAGCAGATCTGGGCACTTCCTTTCTTATCTGCTGTTACTCATTTCTCTAGTCTTTTTTTCTCCCCTTCTTTTTAACTTTCTCTTTCTGTTGAATGTTAGGGCAGGGGATGTGTCAGGCATTTCCTGTCTCTACTCTCACCCTTTCCCCAAAATTGCCTGTAAAGACCACTGATGGTGCCAGAAGCAACACAGTTTTTGCTGGTACCGTAGTTAAACCCATATCCAGATTGCACCTCTGTTACCCTCCAGCTGTGTGACCTCAGGTGGTCTGCTCAGCCTGTAAAATGGAAAAAAAGAAATCCGGTCTGCTGCCTAGGGTCATTGGGCAGACTTTTGGTCACACGAGAGTGTGTCACACAGAATGGGTGTTCAGTAAATGGTAGTATCCTTCGGCACTGTGGTCCCCGGCTTTCATACCTTCCAGTGATGAGTTCCATCTTCCTGAGCATGGCTGAGAAGCGCGGAGCCAGGACGTGGGTGGAGAGGCAGGGTGTCTATAAGAGGCTGGGCAGAAGCTTCTCCATTGGTGAGTGTGCAGCAGTGACCAAGACGTGGTCTGCAAAGGCATGACGACCACCAAGTATGGGTCTTTGTGTCTGGCCTGGCCAAGGCATTCAGTTCCCCTACGGGCCTAAGCTTGGCTTTGGTGAACCCTAGGGCTTGGAACTTTCTGGAAGAAATAACAGCCTTCCGGCTTGTCTGGGAGTTAGGCTGGAACCAGCTCTATTTGGGGCTCACCTGAAGCCATTTGCAGCCATGAGGGCTGATATTGCTCCACTGACCAAGGCCTCACAGGGGTCCTAGTAAGCCTCCTAAGAAAGCACTAGACATTTCACAACTGTTCTAGGGCTTTACCAAGCGACCTGTTTGGTGGCTAACTGGCTCTTTATATTGACTATATGCATTCTTTCTATAATATTAAGTGCTTAGAGTATGCCAGGCACTGTTCTGGGCATATAATGGCTAATGACATAGATAAAATCTATGCTAAGCTTGTCCAATCTGTGGTCCACAGGCCGTATGCAGTCCAGGATGGCTTTGAATGTGTCCTAACACAAATTTGTAAACTCTCTTAAAACATTATGAGATTTTTTTGTGATTCCTTCCTTCCTCCCTTCATCCTTCCCTTCCTTCCTTCCTTCCTATCAGCTATCCTGAGGGTGAGTATATTTTATGTGTGGCCCAAGACAGTTCATCTTCTGATGTGACTCAGGAGAGCCAACAGGCTGGACACCCCTGCTCTGTGGTGTCATGGAAACAACTGAGGGTACTGTTAGAAAATAATAGGGTGAAGGTAGGTGCCTGTGGGTGAGGGCTCCATGAGATAGGGCAGTCAGGGAAAGTCTGGCCAAGAAGATGGCATTGAAGCTGAACCCTGAAGGATAAGTTGGAGTTAGCCATGCCAGGAGCATCCTAGGTGGAGGGCCCAGCAAGTCCCGGGAGCTCGGTGTGTCCTACAACCTGTCGAAGGCGTGTTGTTAGAGCTTCATGGAAAAGGGGAGAGGAGCAGGGTGAAAGGAAAGGCAGCGGGGCTAGACCTTGCTGAGCTGTTTACGACCTGGACATGAGTGCGTATTTCATTCAGAGAACAGGAAGCCCTTTGTAAAGATTTATTTTATTATTAGAGAGAGAGAGAGAAGGGAAAGGACCCAGAGTAGTCTCCACAATTGTACGTCATTAGTTTTGACATAGTTTCATTCTACACAGGTGGACGTGGGGCTGCGCAGGGCAGGAACTGAACTGGGGGCCTCCCACATGGGAAGCACGCTACAGTTCAGCATATGGGTCTACGCGGGCAGGGGCCAGGACTCGATCCCTGGGCCTTGCAAGGCAAGTACTCAACCTGTTGAGCCATCCCAGCATCCTCCCCTGGTGGTTTTTAATCAGGGTGGTGCGGGTGGGGCATGGTGACATTGTGCATTATTAAAAACTGGTAGAGTGCTACTAGTCTCCTCTGGTAATAGTCCAGTGTTCCCTGTTTTCAACTCAAATGTAAATACTTTGAAGTCACTTGTTCCTCTTTATTTTTTTAGATTTTCTCCTCAATCCAGTGAACTGTCATCATGAATTTAGATTTTTGGTGAAAGAATGCATGACCAGTCACCTCTGTAATATTGAGTAATTCTCCTGTTACCTGTTTTGTTTGTTTCTTTCCTACCATGGGTTTTGCCAGTTTTCCTTCTAGCTCACCCATCCTTTGCTGCCAACATTGGCATGCTTTCTTTTCTAATCCTTGCTCCTTTCCTCTTTCAATTTTGCAGTTGTGATAGGACTTGTTTGTGTGTCCATTCATGGCTTTCATGACGATTGGGGCATACTCTCTTGGCTATGTAGATTTCCTTTATAGAATTCAGTTCAATGTAACAAATACAGCTCCTCATTCATAGTAAGTACGTACTCAGTGAAGTTCTTGAGAGATATTGAACTTGAGAGACATTTCACAGATATGTCTTGCTTTTTCTTTTGCTTGCTTAAACTAAATGGCATGAACATAATTATAGAAAAAAATGTGAATTCTGAGTTGTTTACCATAAAGAATTACTAGACCAATAGGAAGCCACTAAGTACAGATCACCAAAATGTCACCAGTCACATTAGGAAGTTCAGTGCTAGATGGTTTTATTTCCTTAAAGATACTTTATTAACAATGAGGGCAGGCTGTTACCGGCTGATGCCTTGTAAAGTTCAGTTATAGTCACTAGTAACTGAAACCTACGTTAGTATGCATGCCCCATTAAAACCGGTTAAGAAAAGGAAGACTAATATTGCATTTGAACAGATGACACATTAGGAGAAGAACCAAGGAAATAAAACATTCATTTAGTACTTTCTGATAAATGGTGAGCTTCAGAATCACTGCTTAAAGGAATGGTAGTACTGACACTATCAGGGTTTTAGTATAAGGCTTTACAACTTGACTCGAAATCCTTATCTTTGAGTGCTCCTCTTGGGATAGCTCTGGAATTTGAATCTCCTTTCCAGGACTTAATCCTCAGCTTCAGTAGTGTTTTCATACTGTGGTTATGTAAGGGTGTTTATATGCCTGCTTTGCTAGGAACGGTCTTGTTTCATGCCTGTTTTCTCAATACTATTTTTAATAGGGGTCCTTTTCACTCCCAAAACGATCCCTGTTTTTACGATACATTATATGGTCACCCTACTTTACTATGGCCAGATGTGGCTAAGACTTATGAACCCCCATCTTGTCTACCTTCTTTGGTCTCTCTGTTCCCTTGTTTCCTTCTGTGCATGTGGCAGAAGCCAAAGAAAGAAAAGAGCCAAGGGCCAAATGAGTGTGTTTTCCCAATCAATTCTACTGTCATTTCCTCCCTTTATAAAGAAGGGCTTCATTTATTTATTAATACATTATAATAGCTAGTATTTATTGAACACATACTATGTTTCTGACATGATCCTTTACTAGAATTAACTCAGTTTTCACAGCAAGCCTATAGGGTAGTACTATTATTATCTCTACTTTACAAGATTGGACAGGTGAATAACTTGTCTTGGGTCACATAATCTGGAGCATAGCTTTGAACCCTATCAGCCTGATGTTAGTGTCTATGCTGTTAGTTACCAGTTTTACGATATACCGGTATGTATTGTTTATTGAAATGTATGTAGTTGCTGGACCCAGTATGTAATTGACTGTTAACAGGTTCATTTGTCAGCTGGGAACTTAATAATATAAAGTTTTATATTAGTTATCACTACATAACAAACCACCCCAAAATCTAGCAGCTGCACACAAGAAGCGCTTCTCTCACACAGCTTGTCTTGGTCAGGGATCAGAAGTACCTTAGCAGCAGAGTTCTGGCTTGGGGTCTCTCATGACCGACCGCAATGTCAGCTAGGGGTGGAGTCATCTGAAGGCTATTGGAGAGCTGGGGGATCTGCTTCCAAAGTGGTGCTCACTCATGCGGTGTGCATGCCTGGAATGAAGGTTTTCGATTGTAATGGAAGTGCCTGCCATTAGGCTTCAGATTCCCAGGCCTTCCATTTCAAAGATATCCATCTTGAATAAACTTGTACCTGGCTTTATAACACGAATAAAACAACTAGATAAGGGACTAGGCCACAGGCCATCCCCAGCCCCCCACACCCAAGAACTTCCCCTTTTAGAAAGTGGGGGAGCCCTGGGTGAGTAACCTAGATAACTGACCATCCGAGTGACCCTGCCTCCCCCTTCCCCTGCTCTAGTTCCTGCCCTCACTCTTTATCAATAAAGAGTGAGCCCATAAAACGCTATGCACCCCACCCTTAGACCCTAGTAAAGGCAGAGCCCAGGTCCTCACTTCTTCCCTCTCTCTTTCCCTGAGACCTCTCTCTGTGGCCCTCAGGCATGCCATGTACCCTCCAGGACCTGCGAGGAATAAATCGTATTCTTCAGAGTGCCCTGATGGCTCGCTAAAGCGCGTCCTATGTTCATTCAGAAGAACCATGGTGCCGGCATTGGTTTCGGTCCAGGCAATGTCTGCGGGGGCTCACCACCAGCAACACAGGGGCTCAGGCAGGTGACTCTGACACGCCTACCCTGTCAATGGGCTGAGAGTGACCCAGCTCACGTGGGGCTGGCTGTTGGCCGGGGTCGCCCGCTTCCCCTTTGGGCCTCTCGGTGAGCTACTTGAGTGTCTTCCCGGCCTGGAGGCTAGCCTTCCCCCAGAGTGAGCAGTCCTGAGAGGCCCGTGGCAGCCACAGTGTCTTCCATGGCTTCCTCTTGGAAGTCACACAACTCCTTCATTTCAGCACTAGCCTATTGGTAACGCAGGCCACTGTGGGTGGGGTGGGGTAGGAGGGGTACACAGGGGTACGTTGGCTACCACAAAACGATGACTATGTTTTAAAACAAATACGATTTTTAGGCTTAACATTTTAAAGCCTAAAAATTAAAAAAATTTTTTTAGGACTTCCTTTCTAGGAGTTCTCCATGTTGTGATTTTCTTTGGAGTACGTTTGCTCTTAGATTCTTTTACCCACACACTGATAAAATTCTTTTATAAAGTACACCCATATCTGCTGTTTTGCTCAGTTTCCATTGATAACAGAATGTTTTTGTATTTGCATGAAAGACTGCTGTTATTATTCATCTCCTGGTACAAACTGAACTCAGAAGTTCTACCCACCAATGTGTGGCAACAAAGCTGCAGCAGCTGCTGAATAGCTGATGACCACAAGCTGAGTGCACATAAGCACCTGATCTGAAGAAGGTAGTGAGGAAACAGGATGGGAGAGCTCTGCTTCTTGAGGGCATGGAGGCAGGCAGGCTGGGCCCTGCCTGTAGTGAGCTTGAGGTACCTTGACAGCATCTTTGTTTGCTGTGGGGGGCCATGCCTCTTTTCCCGAAACTGCTGAAGGTTGCTAGGTAGCATTCTAAAGTACAGTTCTCTTTCTGATTCTTCCCATATGCCTGCCTCAAGAGTTCCTAGTGCCCAATAATATATCCTCTCCGGTGACATGTGGAAAGATATATGACTGAGTGGATAAGATTTGTCTAAAGTGCAAGCAGACCATGCGTCTGTCTCCTTTCCCATCTGTTGCATCTCTGCTTCTTCTCATCAGTGTCCTGGAAGGTTGGGGTTCATCAGACATTTATTGTTAATGACCTGCAATTGTTTTTTTTTTCCCCCAATTTTGAAAGTAGTAGAGTGTCACTACCAAAGAATTCTAATTTGGGTGACCACTTTTCTTAGCTTCATTCTCATCAGAGCTTGAGAAGGAGGAAACAACAATAGGATGTTGTTCAACCTCTTCATTTTTGTGGGAAAGGAAGGATAAGAAGGAGGAGTAAGGAAAGAGAAAATGTGCCAGCAAGTGTCATATTCTGATAGTTTTGGAGAGTCCTCTGGCTTTGGAGTGGAAATATAGATTGTAGACCAGGGGTCCCCAACCCCCAGGCCTGTTAGGAACTGGGCATAGCAGGAGGTGAGCAGTGGGCTAGAGAGCGAAGCTTCATCTGTACTGACAGCCGCTCCCATTGCTCACGTGACCACCTGAGCTCTGCCTCCTGTCATATCAGCGGCATTAGATCCTCATAGGAGCGTGAACCCTACTGTGAACTGCGCATGTGAGGATCTAGGTTGTGGCTCCTTATGAGAATCTGATGGCTGATGGTCTGAGGTGGAGCTGAGGCAGTGATGCTAGTGCTGGGGAGCAGCCGCAAATACAGATGCACAGGAGCAGAGAGGTTTACCTGCATAGAGACCATCATAAATCAATTCCTTGCAGACTCTTATCAAAATGCTATGAGTGGTAAATGACAAGCTGCATCTAGCGCTTGAATCATCCTGGACACCCCGCTGCTCTCCCATTCATGGAAAAATTGTCTTCCACAAAACCAGTCCCTGATGCCAAAAAGGTTGGGGACCGCTGAGGTAGATGATCAAGGAGGGAGCCAGGGCCATTGTTAGGCCTGAGTAGACGTTATGATTCATTGCTCTTATTATGAGAATTTAGTGATGTGTATTCATACCTTAGATTTTTATTTTTGGCTAAGGATTAAGTATATCAATTAATCATTGCTACTCTTACCTACCATGGTTAAATTACCTTCAAAAGTTGTATTAGCAAATATAGAATGAAAATTGATCTCTACCCTATAGGCGAGCAATCCAAATGTTTGAGATTAGAATTTGGTTCTGAAGATTTATCAGAACATGTATTTAGCAATGACCAGGAGATTTTTTTCCTCCATTGTTATCTTATATTAGTTATCAAACAAAGATAATTTGGGGACTTGTAGAAATTCTACCATTTTTAAGGAAATAAACACACGTCTCCAAATCAATAATTAAATGTTTCTCAGAGGAGATGAAGAAATGTAACTTATAGTTTGACTCATTTCTTTTAGTTAAGCTTTTTGTGGTACATGATAGTTCATGGGAGCTTTGAATAAAATAAGACCTCAGTGTTTCAGAGTTTTCAGTGCAATGGAAGGTAATCCATCTGGCATTATGCAAATTGTTTGATTTGTTATTAGGTTTATAGACATGAACATTTTATCATTAATTTTAGATTTGGTAGATTTAAACCTGATACCGCTTTATAGCAATTTATATGCAAAGGCTTCGTTAAGATCGTGGGGGTACACACTTTAACCTCAAGTGTTGAGTCCTATTATAAGAAAGAAAAGTTTGGAACCTTGAGGCTGGGACTATTCACATCTGACTCTTACAGAATCTAATAAGTTCTCATAATGACTTTGCAGCCTTTATTTGGTATGCTTTGTCGTGCCTTACTTTTTCTGAGCTATCCTTACAGGTTTCCAGGAATTCAAGGGCTAAGAAACATTGTACTAAGAATTTGAAATGCCAGGCATTTAATTTAATTTTGTACAATTGTAGTGTTTATTGACTTTTAAGTCTGAGGACCAACAAAATAGAGAAGTTTTATTGTGTTACGCAACATGCTTTGTCATAAATATGTTTACTTTTACTGCACATGATGTAACCAGAATGGAAAAAAATCAACAACACAGAAATACGAATTGTTGATATAATTTGCCTTGGAGGTCAAGGCAGGTGGGGGAGGGGTGTTCATAGAGAATGGGGAGTGTGGCACAAGAAGAGAAAAAGAAAATCTGTTACCAATTAGAGTAACAGTTTAAAAAAATTGCATAGATGAATGAATAATAATAAAACCTTCACCTAGCTTTCCTGAAAATTTGCCAATGTCTTCCATCTTTCTTTGCATAGGTACTTGGTAAAGGAAAAAAGTTCCTCGGGTTCTTTGGATGGAGAACTGATTCCATTATTTTGCTCTCTGAAGCTCTTCAGCTTTCATTTTTGTCACCAGAGGATACCATTTGGCTGTTTTGAGATGGTTTCTGCTTTCAGCTTGCCCTTTGCCGGCTGAGAGCCTTTCCTTATCTCATTCTTTTTTTCCTTTGCCCACTGCTCACTTGACTCTCACCTCTTTTCCTAGAGTCAAAGAGGGAACTTGACGATTGTAAACACCCTACCCGGGTCTGATCCCAGAGAAACAAGCAACAGGAAATACAGGAAATGGTGCAGCTCAACTCAGCACAGATAGACGTGGCCAAAGGAAAATGGGGGAACAACAATGTTCATTTGCTTTCCAGGAATGAAGATGATGGGTAGTGTACTTCTTTTCAGAATAAACTTGGATCTAGAGCTGACATCCTGGTTATAGTTACTCCCTTCTCAGGCTGAGGAGCACTGGCTGTCTTACTGTGTTTTCAAGGCCAGTCTACTCATTGTAGATACCATGGGCTCACCCAGCCCCAAGAGAAGTGAAGAATAGGAGCTGCTTGTCAGTCAGGGCCCCAAGATAAAAGCAGCACAAGGGTATGGGGAGTAGATTCAGTTGAAATGGAAAAAAAAAAAAAGATGGAAAAGAGGATAGGGAAAATACGGAAATGTTGGCTCAGAAATTATAGCGAAGAGAAAACCATTGCCTTACTAATCTGTGTGTGATTAGTCAATTATGAAAGAATTTCCTCTCATATCCATGTTCCCTTTAGACTCCTTCCTTTAGCTCTTGTAGGATTTCCTTCCCTTTCCCTCCTCTCTGTTTTCTGTCTTCTTCCCTCTTTCCTCACTCTTGACCTTCCTATCTTCTGTTGTTCTTTTTTTTTTTTTAATATTATTATATTTTATTGTTAAATTTAATGGGGTGACATTGGTTGGTAACACTCAGACAGTTTCCCAATGTACAACTCTACATCACATCACCCATGCATTGCATTGTGTGCCCAGCTCCCAGAATCAGGTCCCCCTCCAACCCCATATATCTGGTGCCCACTGCC